>BGPR01002253.1:0-50265 GCA_013235015.1 Araneus ventricosus | reverse complement strand
TTTACTGTCTTTATCTCACAAATTCTCTGTACATTACCTATATCAAAACTCCGTTGCAGCTTTTCAAGATGTCTCCCTGAAATCAAGAAGCAATTTGCGCTCGAATAAAGAACCAGATTACGTGGAGTGCCCACTTTGTGTGCAAAGTTGCAAATGAAAGCGGCCCTTAGAAAATCAGTGAGCTGAGAAAGCTCGATACAGCCGCTAGACGACTGCCATCGCTCATCGTTACGCTTTTATCACACAACTCAACTCAACTCTATTCGGCGGGGGAGCTTCCTACTGAAGCTTCTTCCCTGAAATCTGACGGATGAATGCCTGTATTGAATAACCACCATCTTTCACTCTAGAAATGCGAGAATATGTAACTCCATTTATTTTAATTAAATGCCCTTTCTTTTTCCTTCGAACTAATACTTAGATGGTTAATTGCTTGAAGGTAGAAATAATTTATTTCGGATGATTATCGAAAGAAAACAAAATGCTTCTTTCGAAGTTTAGAAAGGTACACCTGATTTCTCCGCATTAATATTTCTCACGCAAGATTATTATCCATTCAGATGGCGCTCAGCGTTTTCCTTGACAAATGAGCTGGGAAAGTTACAGAAAAATGATTTGAATCTTAGCATCACTAAAAGTAGCATGGATATGAATATTTTTATCTAGGCCACAAGGGACACTTAAATATTTTAATATTTAATATTAATTGTACTAAGTAAAAATTTAATTCCAACTTTTCTTTTCCTAAACATGTTTGGAATTATATACTTTTTTTGCAAAATTTAATCGCTTTTTAAATTTTTTTTAAACAGAATGATATTAATTTTAATAACATAATTTGACGGTACCTGTTACTATCTTAATATAAATAAAAATCAATGTGGGTATGTATATTGCTATGTTCCGCATCTGCTCTTAAACCACTGGACCGATTTCAACAATCTTTGCACACTTATTATTCAAGACAAGAGGAAGATACCTGTAAAATTTTCAAAGCGCAAAAGTTAATTATAAATTAACCGAAACCGTTCGGAGCAAATTATCCCACAAAACATATTTTTATACCATCTTAAAGTTCAAACTTATACCTTTTCAAAGAAACCAATTTTTTTATCTGTGATATTTTCCCTTCAATTTTTATTAATTTTTTCAAAATTTAATAAATAATTCCTTACATGCTGACGATTTTGAAATAACGCAAATTTATATCTACTCCGTTACTAGGCAACGGTTAGACATTAAACAAATTTACGTTTTTCATGAAATTTTTGCTTATTTTTATACTATTTTGTATAAGAAGTGAAAGATCACCGTCAACTTTTAAGAGCCCCAAAACTAATTAAAATTTTAGTTGATTGGAAATTAAGCAATATTTTGGCATTCTCCGTGATATTTTTTGAAAATATATTATCTCACAAAAACTGTTTTTACACACTATTAAAAATTGAAAAATCGTTAGGTTCAATTGATATTTTCATTTTATTTTAAAAAAACGTTTCAGACGATAAAAGAATTTTGGATATTATAAGTTTCTATACAAAAGTAGTTTTTACATCAAAAATATTAGGCATGGAAGTATTTTAATCACGAGCAACGCTGGGCATAACAGCTAGGATTTTATAAAACTCAACCTCGAATTCTGTTTGGCTTGTAATAATTTATAATAATTCCCTTTTTAAACTTAAGGTACTTTATGCTTGGAGAGATGAAATTTTTGAAATTTTTTCAAATTTTGTATACATGTATACTCTTGATATTAATATACTGTTTCAATACTTTCACAGCATAATAACCAACTAATCATTAATTAATTTGCATATTAATTCTGTACCAGTGGCGCCACCACTTAGTGAGTTTGAGAAAAAACTATCTTAAGATTAAAAAGTACATACTAATAATAATAATTAATTAATTAAAAAATTATTACTTAGTAAAAGTAATAGTGTGTTTCGAAAAACTGTTCTCAATTATATTTTTGTGTTTTTTAGACGTATTTGAGACATATCATATCTAATATTATGGTTCCATGTCTTCGAAAGGAAACACTAATCTTAGAAATTATGATAGAAAGAAGCAAATAACTTTATAATTTGTTAATAACACGTTCAAAGTGAATTATACGACATTAAAAAAACTTTGAAACTACTTCCCGGAATAATTTTCTTTTGATTATTTTATATCCTATTGATTCAACAGTAATTGCAGTTAAGGTTTTATCAAATGAATATAAATCGAAATGAAATAAAAACACTTTAGAGAAAAAATATAATAATATATTTAATAGATTAATAATAATAATAGATTTTTTAATATTAATAGATTCAATCAAAATTCACCAATTTAAATTTCTCACTCACTTCCTGATGTGCTAATGCTTTGAAATGTTGTACACTTGTGTATTCTAGATGACAATACAAAATTTTAATAATTTCAAAGTTTATTTATCAGTTAATCAGTAATAAAATTAATTTTGATTCCGCTAATTGGAGCTACCTAGTGGCGAGTTTTAGTTTAAAATTTACTATTTATTAGGTCAATAAAAGTCTGTTTTCAAAAGCTATTTGTAATTACATTTCTACAGAAATTTTCAGGAAAATTGATTAAAGCTTATTTATCTTTTAAAATTTGGTTGCTTATTTGGAGGAGAGTTGTTATAATTCTGTTAAAATAATTTTAAATGCAGATGGCCTCCCTTTCTGATTTGTATACTTCTACTTCAGTATACACCTTGAAAATTGACTTCAGCAAAAGGCAGTTTTGAATATTATTCTCACCAAATTTCAATTGACTATCTGTCCGCGATATGATGACGGAGCATGTGATGGATCAAATTTGTTCCACTGGTACATTTCGATCGGCTGTGACCGCGTTCCGAATTCGTTAATATTCTCCATCTCTTCAGCCTCGAAGCCGATTTTTATCATGGTATTTCGGTACTATCTTCTGGAACGGACGACTGCTGACAATCGTATACATTTCCGACATTTCAAGCCAATTTTTCTGGAATTTGCCTAAAGGAAAATCTTCTTCTCACAATTCTCGATCTCGATCAAAATCATCCAATTGCACACGATGTCGCCTTCGAGGCATTCCGCATATCTTCATCCAATATTCAAAAACGTTTTTTGAACATTAACATTTTGTGTGGTCAATCACTTGCCTGCCCCGTGCTGTAATACGTTACTTATACTGTTCATATTATGAAAATTTTTCCATTAAAAATTTTGTCCAAATGACATTCTGAATGTAACACAGAGTGTTTCTTCTTTCTTCGTTTCGTTTATCTTTTATTGAGCTTTTTCCTGCAAAATCTCAAAGTGAGGAGGATGCCTCGCGCAGCTATTTTGGAGCATTCGCAGCAGATCCCAAGTATATCATTCATTTTCTTTTAAACGAGACTTTTAGTAGGTACTCATAGTAATTAATTGCTTAATATTCCAACCTAATTCATAACACAATTGCGAGAACAATTTTTCAAACTTTCTAATTGTTTTCACTCATTTCCAAATAAATCGTTGTAAAATGTTCTTTTATGACATTAGTTAGGGTAGTCAACAATCCAATTCAAAGTAAACAGATTGCGATGTTTCCCTGAAACTACTATCTATGAGAAATGATAATCTTAATAAAGTTGGAGTTGTTTGTCAAAAGCAATCGTAATCTTTAAAGTGGTTCCAATCTGAAAAGTTTTGAATGTTCTTCTAACATAGGGGGATTTCAGGTGCAAAGTAATGCAACTAAAGCTGCATTTCTGTCTGAAAGCATTTGGAATCTATTAGATGCATTCTAATAGGCACCTATACCTAGTGGTGGTAATGAGCTGTTAAATTGGAGACAGATCCAGATAGTCGGACAAGGGTCGAGAAATAGTTGCAGATAATAGTCTGGGACGTACAGTTGTTGGGCTAAGGGAATTCTCGTCTTTGATGTTTCAAATGAAGGTGTTTTATCCAGCAGATTCTAAAGCTGTGAAACATTTTGAATGAATCAATACATATGAAGGATTCCATTTTAAAAAAACTTTTCGTATAAATTCAAACAATTTTTTTTTACTTAAACGCATTAATAAATCGGCTACACAGACGTTGACAACGTGATTTCATCTTTATAGTTACTGAAATTTCGAAGGAAAAAATTTCAGCATTTCTAGATATTTAATAATCGCACTCGAATAATGTTTAACTAAGAATGCATGATTATCCTTTAATTTTTAATATCCTGTCTTCTTCTCAATGCAGAATTTAAGACTTAACAATAAAAGACAAATGTTTTTTTTCTATTTCGCTACCTTAATAATAAGTTATCAGTGTCAATTTTTTTAAAATTAATATTTAATTCGTTACGTTAATGATAAGTTTATGTAAATAAAAATACAATCACTTTTATATATTGAACATAAGTAGAGTTTTAAAACTATTTATGTTACAGATAAAGAAAATTGGCAATCAATATGGTGAACAATAATTTACATTTTTAAATAAAGAATTGCTTGAATTCTCTTGTTTAAGTTATAGTCCAGCTGAATTACAGTGGGCTGCCAATTTAATGAGGACACTTTAAAATTTTCATATTTTTTCGAATATCTCTCGAACATCTGCACGGATTGTTTTCGAATTTCGAGCATATAAATATTAGACTTTAACTCACATTTTACAGTGAAGATTTGGTCACGAGAGCATTTAGGGGACCTACCAAAAAGTGATTTAGACAGAAAAATACTGATTCATCCCGTTTCAAAGAAAGTTGATAACGCGATGAAACATTCATCAATGGTTATGTTTGATGTACATAATATATGCATGCAATTTTTTAAATTTTTCATAAATATTCGGGAAGATATAAAGGTTTTCTTAAAAAATCCCAAATTTTTCCTCATGTTTTTTGCTTATAGCATGCAGAATTCGCCAAGTAATTGTACAAAACTTACAGAATACTTGACAATATGTAAAAGAAGCATTGTATTTAAATTTGAATTTAAAAAATTGAATATTATGGGAACTATAAGCAATTGTAGTAAATAATTTTTTTAATTCGCATGTGCAAAATGTAGCGTAAATTTTTTTCACAACTTCAGAACCAGATATATAGGGCAAATTATATAATTATTCCAGTTGAATTTCATTTACTATTCAAAAAGATATTAGCATTGCAACTTAGTGAATTTCGGTACACTCTAAGTGAGCATGATGAAGGTTCTTGCACAAACCGATATTTTTTAAGCTTGAATCTTCGAATAGTAATATGGAATTTTATGAAAGTTGAATACCCTCAAAACCCTTGTATACTTATAAGTTAAATACATAATTTAAATTACAGTTCGACGATTACTATTCGAAATTTCATGCTCAAAAAATATCAGTTTGTGCAAGAACCTCATCATTAAGCCTCTCTTAGAGTGTACCGAAATTCACCAAGTTGCAGTGCCGATATCTTTCTGAATCCTGTGGCATTGAACTGGAAAATTTATATTTTTGCCCTATATACCTGAACCTGAAGTTACGAAAAAAAATTACGCTAAATTTTGCACATGTGCAGTAAAAAAGTATTTACTACAAATGCACATATTTCCCGTAATTTTCGAATTTTAAATAGAATTTTTAATACAATGCTTCTTTTACATATTGTCAAGTATTCTGTAAGTTCCGTACAATTTCTTGGAAATATCTTCATGTTATAAGTAAAAAACATGAGGAAAAATTAGTGATTTTTTAAGAAAACCTTTATATCTTTCAGAATATTTGTGCTATGTTTACGAAATTGCATGCAAATATTATGCAAATTAAACATAAAATTAAACATAACCATTGATGAAAGTTTCATCACGTTATCACCTTCCTTTGAAATGGGATGAGTCAGTAATTTCTTTTGTCTTCAGCACTTTTTGGTAGTTCCCCTAAATACTCTTTTGACCAAATCTTCACTGAAAAAATGTGAGTTAAAGCCTAATATCTACATGTTCGAAATTCTAAGAAAATCCATGGAGATTTTCGCGAGATGTTACAAAAAATATGAAAATTTTAAAGTGTCCGCATTAAATTGGCAACCAACTGTACATTTAAACATGGGGTTGTATGATTTAGAATAGGATAGAAGAAGAATAGGATTTTTTTCCCTCCAACAATTTGCACGAACAGAAAAGTACTTATAAGCGACTTATTTTCGACGACAGCTTTTTGTTACGATAAAGTGAAAATTTTAAAAAATAATGCGAATATTTATCTTAAATTTTTACCAGATATTTCCTCTTTTATAATATGTGTTTAGTGAAATGGAAGTTATTAGGATTTCTCTCAAATAAAAAGAAAATTAAAAATATTTTTTTAAGATGGCCGTTGTTTTTAAAATTTTAATCCTAGTTTATCTTAAGGGCAAATCCCTTATGTGACTCACGTTACCATTTGACACCTTTTTTCAAAATTAAATTCGATATATATGAAAAAATATTATATTTGATTTTAAAAAACGTTTTTCACAGACCTCTGGGGTACAGTAAGAAACTAGGGATGTCAATAGTTTAAAATTTAATATGAACAAATGGTATTCAGACCGTAATTTAGCACTGTGACTCACATTACAAAAAAAAGGAAATCAAGTTTTGTGGGTTAATGTAAATTTAGAATTGCTCCTCTTTCAGCACAACAGAGTAAAAAAGAAATATTTTATACAATGAATAACATTTCTAGGTTATGATATACACAAAAATAATATTGTATTTTTTTTATTAATTATGTATATTAATCAACATTTTGAGTGTGACTCACGTTACATGTTTTTGTGACTCACGTTACATGTCCCTTTTTAATCTTTGCAGTTAATAAAATATTGATTTAAAAACATTTCATTTTGCAGATTTTAATGAAGCATTACTTAATCCAATGAATAGATATATCTAATTATATATTTTAGCAAATAAATTAATTAAAATTAATAAATAAAACCAATAAAAATTATGCTTTATATATATATTTCAAAATAAATTATAATAGTTTTACTGATAGAATTAGGATTACAAATCTAATAAACCTTCTTGAATTAACGGGAATTGGAAGTTTTAATTTCCGAATCAAATTCGATCAAGGATAAAATATTTTATCTTCCTTTTCCGGCCATTTCCAGTGTTAGCCTTTAGGTTGTATCGTAGTTATTTCAAATTCTCCATTGATGCAATTGGTAATTTTTCCTGGGTACAATACACCATCATATTCAATTTCATACCAATAATTATGTTTAATATTGGATAATGGTTGAAGAGGTATTTTGCTATCAGAAGATAACAAAAATCCTTCAGGTTTTTTATTTTCAACTTTAATACAGTGGTATTTTTTGATACCTTGTAATAATGGTGAATTGTCCCAAACCTATTGCATATTAAGTGCTGAATTTCTTTCATTGATATTTGCTTCAGTAATTTCCTGAACATGAATGTTGGCTCCAGCCATTTTAGCAGTTTGTAGAAAATCTGCAGCATTCACTACTAAACATTTAAGTTTTTTCATTTGATTGAACACTTTTTTCAAATTTCCTCCTTGTTGGTGCCATAATTATATACGTATATATATGAGTGTATAATAGAAATCCCTTGACCCCAAAGTTGCTGATGACGTAATTAAAAAACTACCCATAAAAAACAATAAATATACACTAGTTAATTATATTCAGAGGTAGTAAATAATCATATACGGGTGTGTATATATATAAAAATATCCCGTTGACCCAAAAAATAATATTAGTATACATTAAAATGCCATTAAGAATACTTATCAAGCAACACTAACTGCGACTCACATTACATGTGACTCACGTAACAAAATAAGATGCCTCTATTTCCAAATAAATTATAGAGAAAAAGATAAAATTGGCCTATCTATTTTTTTAGTACTATAATTAATTAGGAGAAACGATGACAATTTTTTAAAATTTACAGCTATAAAAAGTTAAACATCGACAAAAATGAACTTTTTGTGATTCACATTACAAAAAAATTATTGACTATAAAAGTTAGCCTCTCTCATTTATTTTGAATGCAAATTCTAAAATAATATTTTTATATTTGTTTTATAGCATAAATCTATCAAAAAATATAATTATTCAGTAGATACATGCTAAAACTTAGTAAAATACGTATCTTTAAAATTGATTCAAAGCTCAGAAAAATCCATCAGAACATGTGCTCTTGAAACATGTCTTCACGTGAAATGAAAATAGTTAACCAGGCGTTGCCAGATTCTAATTTGTAAACTTCAATCTATATACAACACATACAAAATAAAGTTGAGTGGTTTCTTTTAATTTTTTTTACACTTTATCTCCAATGTTATGTGGAATTGCCCTTAAACGTTCGTCGATTCTTTTCATAGGTGCCTTTAAAGCTTATAACTTTCTAATTTAAACCTTTCCTCTCTAGCCTTTTTTCGCACTTAATTTTTTTTTTGTTTTGCTATCTAATTATACGACACGTTATGCTTCTGGAATGTGCTATTGTTTCCATTCCATTAGAAATACACATATTACTTGATAAAAAGGAGGAATCCACGAACATCTCAAATTATAACGACTAGGGATGGCTTAATTTTAGCTTATAAGTTAAAAAAATACAATCATTCAATAGAGCTTAAAGAAAAATTTAACTGAGTTAATAAATGCTTCGATTACAAACTTATTTAACGGGAGAAAATAAAGTTAAATAGTTTAAAACCGTAAAAACAAAAAAAAACTAATTCCATTAAATTATTTGCCATTCGAAATTTCTGATACCAGTCGGTAAATGTTCTGTTTTTATCATGCTTTCTCGGAGAAAAAAGATATATAATGAACTAGTTGATAACCCTGTGTTGATCGGTATCCTTATTCTTCAATTCCTACTATTAGTTCACACTCTACCTATATATATATATTTATTTATATATCTTGTTCAAATTTTCAATCGTTAATAAAATACTTTTTATTCGTCCACTCAAGTTCAAATACATTTTTTAAAACTTGTAGTGCATGACACTTGATGTTAATACAGTTTTTTCAAATATTAATTCATTAATTAAATTGAATTAATTAATTTTATTTATTCGAGCCTCGCGCAGGCTACGATCATGGTGTAGAGATAAGAAATGCGGAACGGGACTCGGTGGTGCAACGGTAGCGCGTCTGACTCCAGATGAGAAGGCTGCGTGTTCAAATCACTTCCGGGTAAAGAGATTTATTCAAGGCATATCATTTTTGCACTTAATTCATAATCTGAAAACTATCTCTTGTTGGCAATTGCATCCAAAAATGTTTAGTTCCCCGTTTGAATGGATAAACTTAGGTCTATTTTTTTCAATTCCTACTATTAGTTCACACTCACCCTATATATATTTATTTATATATCTTGTTCACATTTTCAATCGTTAATAAAATATATTTTATTCATCCACTCAAGTTAAAATACATTTTTTTAAAACTTGTAGTGGATGACACTTGATGTTAATACAGTTTTTTCAAATATTAATTCATTAATTAAATTTAATTAATTAATTTTAGTTTTATATGGGAGAAAAAATTTTCTGAAATAAATTTTTTTTGTTGACCTAAGTAGGAATTGACTTTAAATTTTTTTTATATTACTTGTTTTTTCGTATGCTCGACTCCTTTTTTTATCCTACAAATATTGACACTAAACTTTTCCAACAAATGCAAATCTCCTTTGAATATTTTCTTGTTGAATTAAAACTTCCAATTCTATCTTTTCATTACCTTATAACAGTATGGTTTGAATGGAAACGCGAGAAGTGTGGAGAAAGAAAATTTATTCTATGAACAACATACCGTATAATAGCCGATGGCAGGCAAAACAATCTCCTTCTCCCTTTAACCGAAACCCGACGGGAAAACAGTGCACGTGTCGTCGCTAATCCATCCGACCCAATACTTGAGGCACAGGCGACACTTCGGCGATACCAAAGACCGACAGAGGACTCCTTCACACCAATATTCTATGGGAAGATGCATGTTGGTATGGGTATCACAAACGCAAAAATAAAATTCGCGAAAGTTAATTTTATGCTCACATATCAGGAAATAAAATATGCAATGAATATTGACTTTAAAATGACAATATATTTTTTTCAATTCACGTTAATGTGCTACTAATAATTAAATTATTATTTCCTATTAGTGATATTATTCATTTTTTTAGTCTTAATCCCTTAGATTGACTTTCCTTTTCCGGTGAGAGATAACAAAGAGTTTGAACCAATAGCATAAACAATACGACTTTTGGGAAAGTTGCAACAAAAAATGAAAATACATATTGTTTGAATAAAAATAATTGTAATCCTTGGGAGTGTTTAAATCCCTGACGAAGCTCTTAAAATATGATTTCCTCCGAAATCATCTTTTTAAGAGTTTTTCTTAGCTAGGCCGTAGTCTTTTGGTAATTTATTAAGAAAACGACGTTTTCAGTATCTAATGAAAACAACAGCTCCTATTTAAATTTTTTCCTTATGGATTTATAAGCCAATTAACATCATATTCACGAAGAAGAGTATTTTTTGTCTCCTTGAAAGGATAAAAGATAGATCAACAAGCTCGAATTCTAATTTCAGAGTGTCCGTGGTGAATACAGTACAGCGTATTTGATTTTAACATACAGCAATTTCCGTAAGATTTCTTAGTTTATACATACAATTTGAATTTCATTCCGAGTTAAATACAAAATGTTTGCATAATCTTTTGGATATAAAATAGAACAGTGGGCTTCAAATTTATATATAATATTTAAAAACTGAAAACTATTCATTACTGCAGTAATTTCGAAGGTAGTTACATTTTAAAACGACTTTGAAAAAATTAGCTCGTCGCTCCTAAAATTGTTCTCGACATTAAATCATAAAATATGCAACTTTTGAGAGATATGTAACATTTATACCTGTCATTCTACAGAATACATTTCAAAAATGTATCTTTACTGTGCGCATCACGCTATATTTACATTTTCTTTAACGAGAACCTGTCTCTAAAATCTTGTTTTAATATGTATTAATGAGCATGAAATGGCGTGTCAAGATTCAGGATGATATAGTTAAATAAAAAAGAAATTCGACGAATTCAGATTTCCTTATTTTTCTCTTTTATGCATCTACTTTCACCATTTGATACTATTTATAAAACTCAGAAGACCTAATTTGCGCTGTATGAAATGTAGCAGTAGCGTGTATTATTCCAAATGGATTCTGAGTGATTTTTTAAAAAATTTTATGCTTAGTCAAGGTTCAGGGAACGTGCTTGAGAGATCTGTTCAAAAAGAAATCTTCTAGCTCAGAAATAGGATCGTTATAGCATTAACCTACCAACACCGTTGCAATGACGTTGCATAACATGAATCTTAAAATTGATACTGCAGTTTTCAAGAACGCTACATCATTTTGCAGCTGTTTCATGTGTGGAAGAGCAAACCAATATTGTTTGTGTTATGCGATTATTTGCATTGCGAAAAAGAAAGAGAAACAACGAATTTTTGCGATATTTTACATAAAATTGGTAAAAACCATTACTAAAACGTCTCAGATTCTGCAGCAGTCTTGAAAAGAGGATTGCTTTAGCCGATCGCAATCCTTTGAATGTTACAAAACCTGATGATCTAGGCATCTGATAATCTGTTGAAGCATCGCGATGCAGCAAAATCTACGCTTTGTCTTTACACTAATCATCAAATTGTGAATCGTGTCGCAACCTTTTAGGAATTGTTGGGTTGTTTAAATGCGCATAACAACTTCTTAAAGCATGTCCTATCAGGTGTTTAAAACATAGGCTTAAGGATGTAGCATTGAAACAAAACGGTTGTCGTCACAGTGGGTAGGAACATCATCACCAATACTGAAGAATAAATAAATAAATTAAATTAAACAAAGTTTATCAGAATAAAATGAATATGAAGATGATGTTGACGTTGATCTCCTTTCTTGATTGGCAACGAATTGCTTGTCGAATTCGTTGAAAGAGATCAAATAATCAACTTTCACATTCAATTGGTTACAATGAGGCCTTTAAGAGAATCATTGCGACAGAATAAACCGGAACATTGGAGAAATGAAAGCACAAATCCATCACGTGGTGATATCGTTTCCTCAACTCATCCCTCCTTATCCTTTTCATTCTTGGCTAGGTAACAGAGAACTCTCATTCCGCAGTCTCCTTGTACTCTCTAGATTTATACTTGCGAACTTTCATTTGTTCCCAGAGTTAAAATCTACATCGAAAAAAAATGATTTGAAGCAATTAAAGAGGCGAAGAAAATTCACTGCAAGTCTTAGAAGCGGTCCCACAAAAGGATTTCTAGCAATGGAAGATATTGGAAAAAGTGTATGAATGGATTGGGATAATATTTTGAAGGACACAAGCTTCGTTAAAAGGTACTCTTTTCACAATTATAGATTTATTTTTAAATCTCGATTTCTTGTTTCGACAGATTTCGTATGTAGCTGAGTTTTAAACGATAGAAGCTGAACACCTCATACACAAATTTATGGTGCTAAAGTCGAAATTCGTCGAATATGTTTTATTTTCGTTTGGAAAGTTCCTGGAAGTATAAAATACAACGAAACCTATCTTCTGTCTTATCCTTCTCTGTATGTAAGCGCCTTTAGAAATAGAGAAATGCGAGCATATCGATAAGATGACAATGACCAACTTTTGCTGATATCAGCAAATGCATGATGGTCATAAATTAATGAACCCATTTCAAAAATTAATTTAAAAAATAGCTCATAATGTTACAACTACGGTTCTTTTTAAAATTAGAGAGCAAATAAAAAAGTTTTTTTTTCAGATTGATGGCTTACGGTTAGGGTGTTCTAATTTTGCTACAGCGAAATATTTCCATACGCAGTGGCTACTGATCAGCTGAAACAGATGCGCGTTTTCTGATTTCCTTTTTTAGTTTTTCTTGAATATCTCGAAAACTATTCAATTCTCAAATTAAAATTGATTTTACAAATTAAAGAGCTTAAACTTCCCTACAAATAAATGCTTTTATTTTTCTTCTATCTTTAATAGTTTCACAGAAAATGGTTCTGAAAAATGTGAGATGTCCAATAATTTACTACCACCTAGATCGCCTGCGTGTTACTTATCTAAAAAAATTTTAAAAGTATACTCTCATTTAAAAAAAGAACCGTAGTCATAACATTATTAGTTTTTTCATTAATTTTTGAAATAGGTTCCAAAATTTATGACTACACTGTATATTCTTGACCCCATTGAAGTAAATGTTTCTAAAGGAAGATGACATAGTCGTGTTTCTACCATTCTGGCTTAAACAGAAGCCCCTTGTAGAGGCTAATTATAATTAGTAGTTTGGCTTTTCGGTACGAACATATAAATTTCAGGCCACTGGCAGTTACGAAGAACGTCTCAAAGTCGATATTCGAGTACAACAATTCGATACAAGGTAAGTTGCTTCAAAAGATATAGTTTAAAATCAAGCAATCCTAGCTGTGAAAGTTCTAAGTTGAGAATCAATAAAGCTAATCAACTAACCCGATATACATAAATAAGTTAATTATATAAGCAGAAACTCCTTATTCGTTTATGCACAGTTTTAGCGTAAACAATTTCGAATTAGAGAATTTCGAAAACTTCAATTAGAATGTGGTTGAACAGGAGTTCATTTTTAAACATGGAAATGTCAGTTGTACAATCGTGAGATTGCTTAAAACGTTGTAGACGAGATAATACGGGTGGAATGCCGAAAACGACTGCAGTGATGAAAAATATCTTTATGTAAATTTATTTGTACAATATTTTCCAAAACATATCCGAAAGAAAATTATATTTTTAAATGATTTGTTGTTAAATAAAAATTTAAAAAAATAAATAAAGAGGGTACATGCAAGTATATTTTTAATACTGCGTTTAGCATAAGTAAGCAAATGTGTAAACAAGTAAGCAAAAGTAATTCTACCGCTACTGAAAGAATATTATTTGCTTTTCTATTAATCTTCTTTCTCAAAATTATTTTTTACTTTGAAAGAAGAAAAAAAAATGGTAATATGCGAAACAAACATCTTCGGCAATATTATACAATTCATTTTCGAATACAAATCTATACTTTGAGACATCGGGATTCCTTCCATTTGAAACTTGTAACAGCTATTTTGGAACTTTTACTACAGCGGCTATTTTATTGTCTAACAAGGAAGCTTTTAAAGAAACACTTCACAAGGAGGCTTTTAGGGATAACTGAGTTATGTATGTTCCTTAATGGCAAAAGCAAGAAAAATGCGTACAGGGTAGTTTTAGTTAAAGTATCCCTGTTCAGATAACTAAAGAGAAAGTATCCCTCGATATAAATGCATCAGTTCTCTGCAGTGCATGAAATCTCTATATGCTTCAGAGAATAGAAAACAAATGGTTCAAAAAAAGATGAATAAAATGAATACAAACATCAGCGACCATTTTTTACATTCCATAAATCTTCTTAAAGACAAAACAGCTTTTTCATCCGTCAATCGCTTTACAAAAACAAAATATACCAGTTTCCATTAACATTAAAATATTAAGTTCCAAAATCCACTAATCATTAATGATTTTTTGAGATTAAAAATAGTTCTCAGTATTACTTAAAGGAATGAAACATTTTTTCTAATACTTTATAGGTTCCTCTTAAAATAAGTGCGTCAAGTAATGAGATGAATTTCCCTTTCTGATTAAAGTTATATTCTACAAAATACAAGCCTTTAATTAATTTCGCAAGAAAACATTTGACTTTAAAACTTTCTCCTAAATATTCGGGTAGGATTACTAAGGCATTTTTGTTTTAACTCAACAAATTTATTAAATAATAAGAGTGGATCAATGCAGAGTTTTATATTTCAAAGCATCACAAACTTACTCGGTTTGAAAGTTTTTTGGTATTTGATACAAAAATCAGCAGTATTAAATTGACTGTTTGATTATTTATTTAAATTAATATTGAAAGTTAGAAAATGAAAAATGTTATTCTACATTCTAGATAAATTGATGACTTGTGTTGTTATGATAATGTGAAAATCAAAGTGCAATTATGAAAATCGAATCTTTACAATTTTTTGGAAGCATTTTACCTGCGATCGTCAAAACTTCTGTTGTATAATATCAAAAATTAATTTTAAAATTAATCATATTATACCTTCTATTATATTAACTATTTTGTGTTTTAATTATTTTCTACTTTTTAACCTTTAATTTATAATTCATTTATACAAATTTTATAGAATCATAGAATTAATTTTTTCGCAATTTCAGCCCCAGAATTCTTGAATACTGCGGAATAAAAATTCATTTAAATTGATTGATTGATAATTAAATTCTCAAAATATTAACATAGTGTATTGCCATCGAGAATTCTTAAGTATACAAAATTTCGAAACTCTAGCACATCAGGAAATGAGTGCGTATTTGATTATAGATTCTATCATTACAAACATAAAAGAAGTCGAGTTTAATGAAAGTGCACAAAAACTAAATTTGTCTGTTTCTAAAAACGTTCGTATATCCAATTCTTAAACAGACGAAAATTTGTAAGATGAAGATAACATTAACAACAAAAATAAACAAAACGGAAATATTTTTAATGAAAGCGTTCAAAAATCACAACTGAGCAGGAAAATATCTCACTATATATTTATAACAAATAAAAAATATATATTTGTATAATTATTAATTCCGAAATTATTATTAAAATATTTTTACAAAAGAAATTAATTAAATAAAAAAAATCGTTCGACCTCCCAAAAATTAATTAAAAATTCAATTGGCACCAACGGACGAGTTTTCTGCTTTGTTTGTTTACTTTTAAGTATTGGACTACATAATTCCAGTGTAAAACTAAGTCAATGAGGTCTTTAAAGCGGAAATCCAACATCCCAGCAGATATAATAAAGGTTTTTAATGTAAGTAAACAAACCAGGAAACTCATCCATATATTTTAAAAGATAATAAAAAGTCAATGGTAATGCCGTATTTGTCTTTAGAAAACGTTGCCTAGCAGCAAGGAAGACGAAATGTTTTTTTAAGACGAATTCGATGCGAATGAATTTGATGTGTGTGGTGTACATACAGCGTGGCCCAGCGCGTAATGTTTGAAAAACAATCTAATAGATGGCGCTAGCTTCGAGCAAATGAGACCAAACTTGATGCGTATGATCATTAGAGCGGGCAATTGTATAGATGTGTGTTCCGATTAGCGAACAGTGAGTTTAAGTGCATAAGTGAGTGATTAGCAGCAAAAAAATCGTCGACTCGCTACAGAAACAGTGGCCGTGGCCATTGCTTTTTTATCGTCTTGCACCGATCCAGTGATTTTGAAATTGTCATACAACTTAAATAAGAGGATTGAAACGCATTTTCGATGGCAAACGTGAAAGGGGAAAAACAAAACGAAGCATTGTGAAAACTCGAAAATTGGCTTCCCATTTTCATGGCCCTTTTGTCCGGACAGTTCTTTTTGTGAAACTCCTCCTGCCATACCCGTTGCCCTGCCTTAACATTTTCATGGCATTTGACCATTTTGAACACAATAATCACTCGAATATCTGTTGAATATTTATTCATTTTCGATGGTGACAATCACAACTGAACAACACACTTAAACACACCGCTCGCTAACGAAAAATGCACTATACAATTGTCCGCGCTAATGATCATGCGCACCAAGTTTGATCTCAACTGCTCGCATCCAGCTCTATCTATTAGATTGTTTTTCAAACACTACCCTCTGGGCCACCTTTTAGTTGTGTTAAATGTCTGTCTTTGTGGAAACCGTGAAATAAATATGTAATTTTTGTAAAGAAGGTTCAACATTCTTCATCCAATGCTGTAAATACAATACAACACTAACTAATAAAAGAAACAAGACATCTGCATGTGTTTTTTGAACATACGAAACTGAATAATTTTTTTTGTCATCAGAACCAGTAGCAAAGCCAATGACATGGATAAAAGTGAAAATGATGTTATTACTTATGATACTATTGATACAATTGAGGAAGCATTCGCTGTTGAAATCTCTCCAAGACCTTTGACTCCAACTGTAGAAGAAAAAGAACGTGCGTATTAAGATACCAAAATCTTTATTAAATAAAACTGTCGCCCCTACAAAAGACAGAAAATATGACAACGGAAAACATTTTGTTAAATTTTACGAATTTTAATGTTTTATGCAATTTTTCATTCGTTTTTTTGAAATTCATGGAATATAATCTTGATTCTTGGCTTTGAATTCATCAAGACTTTTATATGCATTGTTGAGAGACTTCAACCTATTACTGAAACTATAAATTTCAAAAATGCTTTTTCATTTTGATGATATAAAAGACTTTATATAATCAGAACTTGAATTTTAAATTAGTTTCCTTACACCGTCCTTCAATTTTTGACTTATTTCGGCGTATAGCCAAAATATGACAGTTATGTCAATAAATAATCAATCAATCAGGTACTCACAACAAGTTAAAAATGCATTTTTTCTTACAAAGCAGAAGAAAGGTAAATAAAAACATACGCTGGTGTTTGCACATTACTGTATATTTCAGAGATGTGTTACTCATGATACAGTTGCAGTAATGGATGAAATATTTTAAAACTTAAAATTTTTTGAACTATCTGTTTTTTCACGCATTGGTGTACCTTCATAAACTAAAAATTATCTTTGAAGATAATGCAGCAAATCTTCATCACTTCAGAAAAATAAATTTAACAACTCAGAAAAATATATCCTTTTTTCTATTCAAATATTTTAAAACAGACACTTGAGCTTAGTAAAAAAAAAAAATGAAACGACGAAACATTTTATTGCCTTTATCTCTCAGTTCCTCGGAACATTACCTAAATCAAAACTTGGTATAGCTTTTCGAGATGTCTTCCTGAAATCAAGAAATATTTCTCGCTCGAGTCAAGAACCAATTTATGCAGAGTGGCCATTTTCCCTGCAAAGTTGCAAATAAAAGAGACCCTTTACGAAACAAGTCAGCTGCGAAATCCTGATACAACCGCTAGACGCCTGCCATCGCTCATCGTTACGCTTTTATCACACAACTCAACTCTTTTCATCGGCGGGGAAACTTCCTTCTGAAGTTTCTTCCCTGAAATCTGGCAGATGAATGTCTGTATTGAATAATTGTCTTCATTCAGAGTAGATCTGCGAAGATATGTTGTTCTGTTTGTTTTAATTAAACGTGTTTTGCTTCTTTTAGGTAGATAATTGCTTCAATTATTTTCGATGATTATCGAAAGAAAACATAATGTTAAGGAATATATATATATGATTAATTTTACACAGAAATATTTCGCACGTGAGTTGATAATTCGTTCATATTACACACATCATTTTCTTTGACAAAGCAAATGGGCTTGTTAAAGAAAAGTACTGAATCTTTCCTATCACTAAAAGTAGCATGAATGTAAATATTTTCATTTAGGCATCACTATTTGGGCATAACAACAGTGTTATTTTATTTTAATTATTCTTTTTAAATATTTAAGGTTATTCATGCCGTTAACATGCTATTAATTATCGTCTTTAGTTTTAAAAAATTAATTTTATTCAAGGGTAAGGGTAATATTTTTAGCAACAACAATTTACGGTTACTTTATGCATAAAACTCAGCGTGTAATTCTTTTTTGTTGGTAATTATTAATTTATTAATAATCATTCTTTATTAGAGTGATGACCAGCAAAGATGCTTCAAATTTAAATGTCTTGTAAAATTTGATTCCATTTTTAAAGCGTATTCCGCGGTATTAATTTTTTTTTAATAATTTGTTAACTCAGCTATATCAATATTCAATTCGATAGCTATCCTGAAAGGGGATTTCAGAAACAAACCAAGTTAAGAAGTGTTCTTATAAGAAATCAAAAGAGAATCGAACCTCTAGCCTAAAGCAATAGTGCATGATAACGTTTTAAGCTTGATTCATGAATCTTTAAAAATTATTTTTTTAAATTCTTTTTTAATTTTTCAACGATAACGTGTACACAAAAAATGTAATTAATGTGGTCAAAACGCGCCAGTGTATAAACGCAATAATAAAAACATTGGAAAGTAGTGTTGTAAATCCTGCTTAAAAATATATTTAAAAATTTATAAAAATCAGAGAAAAAATTATAAGCAAATAAAATTATTATTGCTGAGAAGCTACTTATTGAATTTGAAAGTGGTGTAAAATTGATTTTTTTTGCAATAATATGCTTCAAAGTTATTAAGGAAAAACATTGATATTTTGATTAAAATTTAATTAAAATTTTGGAAAACCTTTCTTAGTGTTCATCTTTTATCGAAAAAGTATCTATGGGAAAAATTTGGTAGCTATAGGTTCAAAGTTCTGCCCTGTAAAGTGTTAAGAATGCTTTTTGAATCATCCAAGTTGCAATTTACAGATAACGTCTAGCCAATAAACAATATCATGTCAATTACAATTGTCAAACTCTTCTCAATTACTCTAGAACTCTTGATAACACAAAATTTTTTCACGGAGGCATTTCATTGGCTACGCCATCCTCCGAATTATTCTTTCTTTCCATTCTCTAGTTTTCCGGAAGCGACGTAATCTGGGTATTCTTCTATTATCGTCATTTTGAAACAAACTCCGTTTACTTCCGTACACAGTAGCGTTATTCAATCCATTCTTCCTGAGATTTGGCGAAAAGAAAACTATCCTTCCGAAACCTTTCATTCGAACTCGTTGAAATCGTCCAACTGCACTCTGTCACGCTTCTGTTTCCTTCGAGGCATTCTGTATACTTTGAATCAATATTCACAAAATGTTTTGAAGTTATCATTTTATATGGTCGATTATAATCCTGATATACTTTGTAATCATTGCACATTGAATGATTTTGTTGCTCAAGCTTCAATAAGTGCTTTAGCCAAGCTAGAAAAAGAAGTAAAATTTTTAGACGCCTCATTCCTTTTTCTTGTGTTGGAAATTGTATTCTCGTCAACGTATGTGCAATATTATTACGAATCTACAAATTTGTTTTCCTGTTATGTTAGTCTTATGGTAGGAAAGAGGTATTTACAGAAATAGATTCGTAATAGAATAGAAGCCATTTGGCGAAAAATGAGGGTTCTGGAAAATACTAGAATTATGGCGCTATCTTTATTAAGAACAGAGATATAGTGATCTTTCTAGATAATTCTATATGACGTAGCGCTTTGTTGGAAAGAAAGAGTCGTAGGTGCTGAAATAAGTGAATGTCTTTGAAATAATATCTTTGGAGTTCTTTTCTTAGACGCTGAGAACTATCTGTTTCTGTTTTTATTATTGATTTGATGTCTGCTTGTGTAGTTAATAAGCACAAGTGTTGTTTTTCTTGTTACCTGCGCTTCGTGTTTTCTAGAATATTCGTGGATTAAAGCTTCATTTTCCATTATCACGATTGTTGGACTACATTCATCATACGTCACCGGACAATTTTCGTAAGAATACGAGTGATTATCTATATTTCTCTTTATTATGCAGTGCTATTCTCTTCTTTTTAATTTCTTTATTAGAACGTTTAAATTTGAATTCTTTACTTAAGAAGCTTACATTCATCTCTAAACAAGTTGATGACTGAAATATTTAAAAAATACAGCTGCTATTTTCCAAATAAGAATGCGTCATAATATCCAGATTTGGAGAACTAAGGGAGCATTCCCAGTACAAATCTAGACTCTTCATTTTAGTGAAATCTGAAGAATACTTTAATCCAAATTACACTCTTGAATATTTATTTACGATGCTGTAATAATCAATACACTGTTCTGACATCTTTATTGCTTAAGTGGTATTGAAATCATTTATTACATGATAAACTTAATTACATCCTGCTTCCAGTGGAAAATATGACTTAAAACTAATTGCTGAGATATTACAGAGATGATATACAATGTATGAATAATTATCGTCAGTAACAAGAAAATACTTTAACGTTAGTGCTATAATGCTAGGAATAATTGATTGTGTTTTCGTGGCAAGAAAATAGGATAAAAAACAATAAAATAGTCCTCAGGCCTTCCGGTAATACTTTGCCGTATTATAATAATTATATGCTTCATTCAAGCTAAAACTTATTTTATAACTTATGTTTCATTAGGAATATATTATTTTCTTTTATAAATTTCAAACTTTTTCTGCATATAGAATTTTCATTTACGTACACTGTAAAAAATATCCGTTTTTTTCTCGGACTTTTTCCGTATATTTGACGGTTTAAAGCTGTTTTGTTGACAAAACGGTTTTTCACCGTTTTCCGCTCCAGCCATAAACGGTTTAAAACCGTCAGTGCAAATTCTATTTTTCGTCATACGGTATTGCGGAAAGCAATACCGTACATTTAAGAAAAGGGAAAGTTATCGTACAGAAAGTACGATAACTTTCCCTTTTCTTAAATGTAATTTTATTGCATTCATTTCATGTTTTCAATAGGGTTCCATCTCCGTAACCTTAAAACATGTGTTCTGGCAATAGTTTATTTTCACACTACTAGGTGGCGCCACTAGAGCTATAGTGACTTTAAAACTCAAATAGATCATTTTTACGTTAATTTCTGAAGTCTCCGGTTGTCTAGTGGTTAGAGTGACTGCCTTGTATTTCTATGAACGCGGTTTCGATCCCCGGCTCGGAGGAGTTAGAAGTTTTTTCACCATCTTGCATCGAAATCGTCCAAGTAAGTTCAATTAAAAATTATATTAATTAAACTAATTGAAATTTCTAATTAAGTTTGATTAATTAATATTCCTAATTGATAATACACATCAGAACATTTCAACTCAACTCGAACAGAAGGAGAAAAACAACTCCACTCAGTCAATGACGTCACTTACTTCGATGACTTAATTTTTACGGAGAAAACTTAATTTCATATAGTAAAAAACCGTTGTGACTACGGATTTACTTCGTAACTTTTACCGGAAAACTTGTTCCTGTATGGTAAAAAGCCGTTGTGCCTACGGATTTACTTCGTAACTTTTACGGTTTCGCACAACCAACCCAGCTGCCAGTTTAAAACCGTAAATTTTACGGGAGTTTTTTACAGTGTATGCTGTGAGTAATCTTACTTGGTCTAGCGTAACTAGCCAAGTTCATAAATAACTATTATTATTTAGTTTATTTACATTTACTCTATGTTTTAACCTTCTCACACCGAGCGAGTAGGCCCAGAGCGGTCTAAAAAATTTCCTTTAACACCGACGAAGGCCGGTATGAGGCGGTTGGCCTCAGGGGAGGTGAGGTTCTGAGATCGCTTAGGAGATAAGTGCGGTGGGGGGTCCAATTAACCTTGCCAACCGCAGCCCATTTTCGTGTGCCTTAAGGGAAGGTTATAACAGAGGATGGGGTGGTAGGATAAATGACCACCCAGGTTCAGCGAGTCCAATTCATGTCGCTTCCTGCCAAAATCTCCAGGTTTTAAAGTGGCTAGAAGAAAAAAGTCGCCTCGGAATTAAAGAGTTAAATCAATACGAGGACTATTTGGGGACGGGCCTCGTAATTTGGAACCGCAGTCAGACGATGAGGCACCTACACCAGCTGGATGGCGTTTATCCCGCGACGTCAGGTTTAATGTGCGACACAATATGTTCGCAGATTCAGTTAAATGTGTACATCGAAGATTTTTAGTAGTACGGAGTTTCGAACCTGGAACCTATTAAGCAGGTATTTTACCACTAGGCTACCGCGGACTCAAAGCTCATACATGAAGCATTCGTAATGAAGAGGAAGTCTGATAGCTTCGGCTGTCCAAAGATACCTTGGAATACCTCGGCGGTTCCTGAGGTAGAAGTCTGAATTTTGCTTCAGTACATGTTGCCTTCCAAGAGGACTTTCAGGGGAAACTGATTCACATTTGGTTTCCATTTGGAGGAAAGGTTTTAAGCGATGGGAAGCAAATTCATTGCTCTATTTTCCTGCATTAATAAATAGATTTTACTTTACAGTTATAGATGACTTCTGAAATTGACTTTTAAGGATATGCATAATTTTAAGAATTAGTTTCTATATCAGACAAAGAAAACAGTCATTATAATGTTACGAATAACATTGTTTTTAATAAATACTCAATCACAAAATATCGCTGAAAACAGCAGAATAAAGAACTGACTAATCTGATCAGTTAATGTTTGTTAATTACTTGTGGAAAACTTCTCCGATTCTTCAGAAGACTCTCAATTCGCTAGTCATGGATCTTCAACACGTCACTGTGAACTGGCCATAATTCTTTTCTTCACGGATATTCAGTCATTAAAATTCATTTATAAACAATTTTAATGAGTGATTAAATAAATCGCTAATATTTTTCTTGATCACTGAGCTGGAAAATTCATTGTTCATTAAGGGACATTTTTTTTAACTTTCCAAGGATTTAAAGAAGTAATAACTGACAAAATATCGAGATTACTTTCAATTTCCTTCTCCATAATTTTCTATGAAATTTTCATTTTACACTACGCGTTAGTTACGGTCGTCAACACTTCAGTTTTAATTAATAAACTGCAATAATTCTTGAGAATTCCTTGGACTAAATGAATGTCTCAATAATACAGTGAGTTGTCTATCAAAAGCAATCATAACCATTCAAGTGGCTTCATTTCGAAATTCTTGGAAAGATATCCTGACATAGGATAATTTTAGGACCAAAGCGATGCAACTGAAAATGTCTGAAATACATTTGGAATCCATTAGAATGAGCCCTTACAAATAGAGTTAGTAATGAGCTATTTAATTAGAAGCAGGGCCAGACAATAGAACAAAGGTCCATATATAACTCAAGATAATTGTCTGAGACATGATGAGACTACCCTGATCGGGGTAGGGGAATTTGGTCTTTGAAGTCTGAAATAAAGCCCTTCCGTCAAATAAGTTTAAAGTGTAAATGTGGAGTGCACGGTACCGACTTACTTCTCTCCAATTTGTCTTGGCGCAATTTCATATGTCGTCGCCAAATATTGTTTTGGCTGTGCAGTGCTCTTTTTATTGCTCTTTTGCGCATGCGTCACCTGAAAACCAGAGATTGAGCACGCAATGCCTGCGGCATTTCAAGCGTGTACCGGGCAATTTTTTTCAACTTAGAAAAACATCAGCGGCTTCGCTTTCAGCATAGCAGGAAACTAGTTGCTTCGCTTTTTCGTTGAATGTTAGGAATCTAGATTTTAAAAAAATTTCGAGAACTAGAATTTCCGCACGCAATGCCTGCGGCATTTAAAGCTTGTACCGGGCAAATATTTTAACTTAAAAAAGCATCAGCGGCTTCGCTTTCAGCATAGGGGAATAATCGTAGCTTCGCTTATTCATTGAAAAACGAAACATACAGAATAACATACACGGTACTGAACCGATATTCCATCCGAAGAATTCCAAACGAAGTTTTATTCAAATTCGAATTTATCGACCAATTGCATCGAAGAGTTGAACAAAACAGCCCAATCGAAACGTGGCGCAATATAGCCAGGATAAGCAAAACCCGATGAAAAGATCAATTTGTGCGCATGCGCGCTTGTCATTCGTTAAAAACATCTAGACGCATCCAAAACAAATGTTCTTTCATCGCCGTTCTTGGCGGCAAAGTGTTGGGGATCCTAAGAGGAACGAGGATGGCCATGGAATATTTTATATGAATCAGCACGTGTTGATATGAATTTCGTTTTGAGTCGCTGAATTCAATATTGTCATGTACAATTATTTGTTTAAAATCTGGCTAATCTAAAATTAATTGGTAACTTTTTAGGGGAACATATAGTGTTTGTTAAGTAGTTTTCATTGAACTTTTGAGAAAATAGATCTGAGTTGTTGTCAAGTATATCTTAACTACTTTTGTATCCAGTTAAGTATATATGTTACCGGCAATGTGTGAAATGCCGGCATTCTATAGAATGCCGTTTTTAGGCAAAGTATGAAATATGAGATTTATTATATACTTTTCCTAGGCATTGTATATAATACCTAGGCATTTTATAGAATGACAAATGCTATTTAGGCAAAGTATGAAAAAAAGTTCATAATAAGGCTATTATTTAAAAGGCGTGCATTCCTCAAAATAACAAATGTTATTTAGAAAAAATAATAAAAGAGTACCATTAAAAAATCTTTTATTCAAAATTCGTAAAGCAAAATGAAAGTTTTCATATCAAAGTTTATGCCTTTCTTATTAAAGAAAACAAAATAAATTGTGAATCTATTTATTACATGAAGGAAGCAAATAATTTAATTTTGAATTGCACTTAACTTTATTTCTTATATAATCAAATCGGCGATTTATTTCATACTTTGCCGGTTTGTCATTTGGCATTTTATAGAATGCCTAGGAAATGTGTGAAATATAATTCGTTTCATACATTGCCGGCTAGTTTTAGGCATTATATACAATTACTAGACATTCTATAGAATGCCGGATTTCAAACTTTGCGGGTAACATATATAATTCTTTGGAACATTTTCATTTTTAGAGAACGATAGTTTGAAAATACGAATGATGATTTGGAAATGCAACTCAATTTTGATTAACCTAACTTCACTGTGTGCAGATGATAATTAAGATAATGATGTTTATAGACTGGATCTGTAATATTTATGGGCTTTACTATCTGTTAGGTAACACTCACTTGAAGCGACACCTACAACTCAATCAAAAAATTAACCATTAGGATAAAAGATCTGAGTGGGAACAGACGCCACTCACCTTCAGCAAGGATTAAAACAATCCAATTATGCTGCAGCCACTCGTCCCAGCGGTGGTCAACCTTCTGAACTACACAGGGTGTTTCAAAAACATCTGGCAAAAATGAAAGGGTAGGTTAGGCATACATGATGGTGGTGCAGAGTGTGGCAGCAGTTTTTACGATGAGGAGCCACAATTTTGAGAAGACTAATTAATTTTATTTAAAACATTTAAAACTGATAAATGAACTCAACTCGAGTCCATAAAGAAAACATATAATAATACATACATAATAATTATGATAATTCATCATAATACATCACTGCAATTCTGCTATATATACTTATGAAATAACTAAACATTCCCATCTTTGGAATGACGTCATAACGAATCAAGAACCGAGGTTCAAATCCTCTTCAACAGAAGCAGATAAATCGAACATTATGCAAATGTGAAGAGCAGAAATTGAAGTTTCGTCCAACAATACACAAACACACCATTTTCGCAAAGAATATGGAGTCGGAAATACAAGGAGGAGTCGCTGCAGGGACTCTTTGTTAGTGCTTTAAGTGAAGGAAAAGGAAGATATGCATAACGCAGATGAAATAGAATGGAAATTTACAATAGCTTGGTTATTATTGCAAATTCACAATAACAAGATAGTTGTTATGCTACCCAACATTCAAGTCGTATGCGGCATGGAATATACGATAATGGCAAGTGGGATGCAGTATCAACAACAAATCTTTGGAATACCTAAAGTAAGTGTTCAAAGGAGCCGTCTAAAGCGATACGCACTTCTCATGTTGTTATTCATGACACTTTTCTGTTGTGCTATTGTAAATTTGTATTCCATTCAATCTGTGTTGTACATTTCATCTGGTGTGTCCTTTTCTTTTACTCAATTCACTTACAAAGATCCCCCTTGTAGAGAATCCCCTTTGCATTTCTGATCCCATGTTCTGCTGTGAAAATGACTTATTTCTGTATGCCTGACCTACCCTTTAATTTCTGTCAGATATTTTTGAAACACCCTGTATATCTAACCATCTGCTCTTGCAGTGTGCTCATCTCATACAGTGGATTAATATACATACTATCCGCCCTTGCGGAATGGTCATGTTGTAATCACCCGCCCCAGCGGTGATTCGGTTCAAGTGAAGATGTCTATATAGTGGTGAAGGTTGTTTTTTTGTATTTAATATATTGAGTTTTTAATAAACATTTGCATTTATAACATCGCCGACTTTATTGACTGAACACTATCTGTAATTATGTTACGCAGAATATGTATGCAGGATGGAAAAATCGTTCAAAACGATTCACAGACCGTTGGACCTCTATCTACTAAATTTGGTGCGTAGTTACTTTTTTTGATAGTAGGTGCTTACTAAGAAAGGGTTTTGAAAAATTTTAGCTAGAATTTTAATGAAAAATTAGTGAAACGGGCTTCCTGAATAATTTCGGAACATATTAATACACGAAAGTTATTTTTAAACAACTTTAAAATTTAAAAAAATAGCTTTTCAGTGATACCAATTTTATCTCCGCACTTTTTCTCTGATTTTAATAAAAAAAATTTAAATATATTTTACAGCAATACTTTTTAGTGTTTTAGCTATTGCATTTACACATGTGCTTTGAAACGATATTAAAAACATTTTTCTTTTGCATTCAAGTTATGGCTACAGTATAATTAAGAATGAATTTTAAAAATAAAAAATATACACGAATCAAGCCAAAAGCATTATTATGATACGATGTATCGAACTAGAGGTTCGGATCTCCATTAATTTTTAAGAAATTAATATAACTTCTGTTGTATACGTTAGATAGATAATGTAGATTTTTTTCAATTTTATGTATCACATTAAACAAAGTGATTGATTAATCACGATTATGATACTTTGCGGTTTTTAATATTTAGATTTTCAACGCTATATTATTGTTCGCAGATACTTCGTTTGGCCTGAACTTATAGAAGGCCAAATTATTTATATTCTAAGTGCAGATTATGCGAATTATTTATTTTTTTAGAGTGACGCAATTGCCAAACTTATACTCAATGGAAATATTTAAGATTTTGGCATTTGATCCTATACATGATGTTATAAAACTAGGAATCGATAGCGCAATCTGACATAAATGATTATAATCAAGATTGAAGAAGAATTCTGAAAAATTATGTGAGGTACTAAATGTCATCTTATCGAAATTGATAGCCATACGGTAGGGAATGATATTGAATATTTTATCGGGCAATAAATAAGCTTTCCACCCATGAATAAAAACATAAACTCTGTATCCAGACATGAATAAATATTTAAAATAATGCCTTGACAGCTTATTTTTGGACTATATTTCGGCTAAAAATTTTTTATACATATTTGCGTTGGTCTGATTTAAACCATTTCGGTTTTGAGCTATAAATTTTAGTTTCCATATTTTCTAAATACTTCTCAGGAATGTAAATTCACTGACATGTTGGAAAGCAAATTTGAGGGGAAAATCTCCACCTTCCGGTTTTTGGCATTGAGGAATTACTGAATTTTTTTATGATTAAAAAATCCTAACAATTGACCAGTCTTTGATGCCTTGTCAAATTTGATAGCAAATCAATATATGCAAAAAAGAACATACAAAATTCTTAACAAATGCTACGAAATCTATCTAAAAGTGTGTCTCATTGAAGTCATTTTTGAAAAATTTAAGATTTTACTATTTCATTCTATTCATAAGGTTATAAAACCAGGAATCAATAGCACAATCTGACATAAATGATTATAATCAAGATTGAAGAAGAATTCTCAAAAATTATTTGAGGTACTAAATGTCATCTCAACAAAATTGATAGCCTTACAGTACGAAATGTTATTGAATATTTTATCAGGCCATAAATAAGCTTTGCACCCATGAATAAAAACATACACTCTTCATAATAAATATTTAAAATAATGATATGACAACTTATTTTTTGACTATATTCTGACTAAAAGTTTTTTTATATATATTTGCTTTGATCTGATTTAAACCATCTCGAGTTTGAGCCATAAATTTTAGTTTCCATATTTTTTAAGTACTTCTGAGGAATGTAAATTCACTGTCTTGTTGGAAAGCAAATTTCCGGGAAAAATATTCTCCTTCGGGTTCTCGGTATTGAGGAATTACTGAAATTTTTTACAATTGAAATATCCTAAAAATTACCAGTCTTTGATGCCTTGTCAAATTTGTTAGCAAATCAACATATGCAAAAAAGAGCATACAATGTTCTTACCAAATGCTGCGATAACTATCTAAAAGTGTGTCTCACTGAAGTAATCTTTGAGAAACATGCTCAATTAAGGTTGGTCCAAATGTACCATGTTTTCTAGGCAAAGAAAAATTTATGTGCCAATTATCAATACTTACTCACATGTTCGCATATAACATGCCGAATATAAAATAGCGGAAAAAATTTTATATAAAAATAATTATCAGCTTCTTAAAAGTTATAAAATAGTATTTGAATTGCACGAAAAAGAAAGAAAATCATAATAAATTTCAACAAGTTGTATTTTAAATACAAACAGGTCAATGACGTTTTAATAAAGCATTTACAGTTAATTACATGTTAAAATGTGATATTTATTATGAGGAATCTGTTTTTATTAACTTTGTTTGTCAGTACATATTCCGATTTCGTATTCATTTGATATTATTGCCAGACCAGGCAGTCTTTCTTTGCGCTAATGACACTTTGGTTCAATTCATTCTTTTATGATGCTTACTTAAAAGTTTGCACTTGCCGTTGCTTAAGTCGGTGCACAAACGAGATTCAAATCGCACCTTAAGGATCTCTTGCACATCTAAAGATACATATGAGTTACTGAAAGAGAATATTGTTCTTTTTAATATGTAATGTTAAATGTGGTTTTTCTCATTTTTAGGCAGGGTCCAGAAACGTGGCAAAACGTACCGATAATAATTAGTGACAAGAAGATATGGAAGAGGAGTTATGAAAATTAATTATGATATGGTGTTTCAACGAAAGCATAATATTCCTAAACTGAAACAGCGACGTCACCTTCTAGAGCTAAATAAGCATTATGAATTTGGCAAACCAAAAGGGTTGACCGAGGATTAACTTAAAACCAAATAGTTTACTCAAAGAATAAAAATACAATGAGTATTTGCTTCATTTACTTCCAAGCTATGACTTAGGACATAGGTGGTACGACTTGAGAACCAGTTTCCTTAGTCGTACCCATGTTATTACTTCAAGATTTGTTTATTTTCTTCGAAAGATTGCATGTATTTTGAACTTTTTTGAAATAAATGGCTGAAATATTCATAGAAGTTGACAATTACGAAAAATTTAATCCTTCATTTAGTAAAACCTGCAATTTGTCGACTTTTTTCCTTAAGGGGAAAGACTTAAGCAACCTTACCCTAAGAGGTATACTTGCCGATCACTTTTCCATATAATCACCAAATCTATTTAGGCTTATCTGAACGCAGGACAAACTCGTTTAATCAGCTTTGGTAGAAATGACGCCTCTGCCCAGTGAGCCAGTTCTCGGCAGTGTTTTCACATCACTATCTGAAGAGATCCTTGTTCCAGATAATTATTTGAACCCAGATTGTGTGCCGCATCTGGGCTGTATGGGGCTAACTCAAGACTTCCCATTTGAACTTTTGCAGAAATTGTTGAGTTTTGAGAGCACTATGGGTTTTATCATGAAAGAGGATGACACAAACAACATGCCAGGGTGGTTCCTTTGGATGGCTTCACGATGACCCAGTGACTATTTCTTTTCCCGAAATTGAAGGAACACTTATCTGGAACAAGGTTCTCTTCAAAGAGTGATCTGAGAACTGGCTCTATAGGCAGGGTAGTTTCTACCAAGCTGGGTTAAACAAGTCCGTCCTGCGTTCAGATAAATGCCTCAATAGATTAGGTGATTATGTGTAAAATTGATCGGAAGTATGCTGCTTAATTCCCTTTTGTATTTTCTGTCAAATGCTATTAAATAATTTTAATTACTCTTATAACACTTGTGTTAGATCCTATCTCGTGTAAATGTGCAAATACGTATTTCTTACCCTTCGAAACTTTGCTTGATGCATATGATCTCAGTTTTCATCGACTGAACTAACAAATTTTCAAACTCGGCAGGTTTCCAATCCTAACTATGAATAATATTGTGTCATTTATACAGTTCATTGCTCTACTAATTATCAATGCCTTTAAATTTAAGTTGTTTATTTGTCACATTTGTTTAAAAAAAGCGTACCACATACTTAAAACTGAAGCAAATTTAAATTTCATAATATTTTTAATTACTTCATTTGCTTCTGCTGTAAACTTATTTCAATTTAACTCATATAAAATGTTATCTTGAGATTTCCACTCTAATGCATCGGATACACCGGATAGATTAAGTGGCTGATTTCGCATTTTCCAACGTTGTCAATGGCTGATTTAAGAGTAACTTAAGCTACACAGTTTATCGAGTATGCTCATCGGCTGGTATAGGCAGGAAAATATTACGTATGCATCGGAAGTACAGTGTTATCTAAGAAATGAGCAATACCTTTCACTACAAAATTCAGCGAATGTGAACTGCAAGTTACTTATGTTACTTTTAAATTTATATTTAAAAATTGTAATTTAATTTTACTTGAGAAAACTTGAACATTGAGCAACTGAAATGGGAAAAAAGAAAGCATTTAAAAGAAAGGTAATAAAATACAAACTAAAACAATTTAGTTGCTCATTTTGTTCTGATATATCGTAACTACTTTTTCATATACGTGAAATTCGGAGACTAATTAGTAGAGAGAAGTAGTGATTCTAGATTACTTTTCTTAAGATATTAAAAGACCGAGTCAGAAAGAAGAGAAAATGAAGAAATTTTATTAGAGTAACCTATAACATTCTATATTTAAGTTTTAGGAGATATATGTATTCCATGATAAGGGTTAAATCAACCCGTGGACAGTGGTAAAACTGGAAGCCTGTTCAGGATTTATTTACTAGCGATCCAATAGGTGTATTGTTTGGTTAATTTTGTGTCCCATCTTTTGATATTTAAGAAAATCTTTTAAAACACTCAAACAGGAAAATATATTACTAATAATCATTTCCATGAGCCTATAGATAATTTAGTCTCCACTAATAACATAGGAGAATGTGAGTGTGTGTGTCCGTGTGTGTGTTGGTGCTCGACAGGGCAGTCCGTCGTACTTAGAGCTACGAAATTTGGCACCAGCATACTTTGGAGGGTGGGAATGTGCACCTCGGGGCCCTTTTTTGAAATTTTAATTGGAATTTTAATTAATTAAAAATTAATCGAAATTTTGGCGTTTTTCCTCAATAACTTCCGAACAAATTACAACACAAAAATTATATTTTCACCATGTGAAAGTGCACAAAAATTACATTTTCAATGATATAAATTAAGTAGCAATGCAAATTTTTCTCTAATTATAAAAGTCTTTGGAATATATTTTTTGGCATATTTTGCAGCATTTCTTTTCATTATAGCAACGCAATTCAAACGTTTTCATTGTTTAAGCAAATATTTAATTGCGTGTTGCTCTTTCATTGTTGGAATTTGAAGTAATATCTTACATTATACATTTTTCTTTCGTACTTTATTTCATCAAAATCTTAATGGATTCTGTAAACCAAGCTCTCTGAGATATTAAGTATATTAAGAAATATATCCAATAAGCTGAATGGTTATGGTATTCATTCTTTTTCAGCATATTTTAATTTAGCTAACATGCCGCTAGCCATAAAATGTGCTGCGGCATTTTAAAGTTGAAATCGTATGCATATTTTGGAAGAGAAATAAGAAAGTGAAGATCGCGCCGGCAAGGTGCAAACATGGTCAGTTATTTGACTCTATTAGGGACTTTATGTAGACGATGAACAGATCACGTGCAAGGCCATTCACTACCAAAATCTGAAGTTTAAAATTACGTTTGAAAGCAGACATGAATATAAAATGATACAAGATTCAATTGAAATCATATTCTAGCGAATAAGCTGGTCGCCGAAGGTGACTAGTATAAAATAAATATAACATCAATTTAGAAATAAAACATAAAGAATAGGTGTATTTTATAAATAATGCCTTAAAGATATCTTGTAAAAATTATCACATCTACTGAAACACGCGACTTCAAAACAGGCGGTATTCGATTCATTTTTTATTTTTAAATTTATTTAAAAAATTTCGAATAAGAAAATGAGCTAACATGCTAATACAGTCTTTTCAAAGTATATATGTGTTTTTTCGTCTCGTAAAACCTGTGAGACTATTAGCAAATTACGTTTTGGAATAAACGTCCTCGATATACTGCATACCTATATTATTTCTTATATAAAATTTCTCAAAAAACTAACATTTATAACCGCTGATATATCCTGGTGAGTTTTTAAAATTGTGTTATTTCTCGCATGCATTATTAAAGTTTCGTAAAATTCCATACTAATTATAGAACATGCATATATTAATCACAGAAATATTAATTTAATATAGAAAGAGAAAGTTAAAGCAGTGACTGCATTTTTGCGTTGGACATCCTTGAAAAAGAATAAATATAAAGATCAACGATTTTGAAACACATAGCTACATAACAGGATGTTTATCCATTTCCTATTCTTAAAACAATTGAGTAAACATTAAAAAATACACTTTGTCATTCTCCGAAACCTTTTAGATAATTTTCTGAATCAGTGAGAGCAATCCTACATTTTCGAATTGACATTTATGAATGACTCAATCTCGAATATTATAAATCTTAGAGATCTTATCCGATTATGATATTGCCTGATTGTATCTTCTGTGGAATGGAAATAATTAAAAATTTTAATTCTATACCATTATTACTAACATAATAGCCCAAATCTGTCTGTCACTGATCCGGTAACGCTCTGACGTCACCAGCAATAAAATTCGCGCCATAGCACTGAGAGACTTCAAACAGCATTATTTCATTGTTAGAGCACGTAAATTTCGGTAATTTCAAATTTAAAAAGTAATTGTCGTTCTAATTTCAAATTTAATAGCTCTAAAATAGTGAAATAAAATTTGCTATCTATTGATATAAAATTTATCTCTCTATGATCAATAGTTCCCGAGAAAATTTGAGTTATATTAAGCATATATTTCAAATTAATTTCCGTTTCTTAATAGAAAGTAATAAATCACGTCAGTGGTATATCATGCATGTGTTATAGTTTGGTGGGTTATAGTTACCATTATGCATCTGATTATTTATTGCAATCGTGATAATATAATTTAATAATATTTTTCAGCAACGTTTGACAAGCAGCGACGTGCTTTGTTTTGATTAATTTAAATTTGACGGGAAACCTCTCGAATGAAGAGGCAATTTGCACCCGTCATACCATGACGGATGATTCTCTAGTCTAATTATATTAGTCACCAACCAATGACCAACATTATCTGTTCGAGACTGACTAAACCTTGCATCTACAGGTATCCAACCGTCCAATAAATTATTTTTCACAAACTTTCAGAACAATAGCGGATTTCATTAACTACCCTGCAACCCCCTTCTTTGTTGAAGAAAATCCCATCCGCCGATAGAGGCGCTATTCGCCCAACATCGGGGTAGGATCGGCAAACGCTGTAGTCATGGAAACAGACGAACACGATGGCATGACGCCCGACCAGTCATGTCCTGGAGTTCTCACCTAGGCTGAGGAGATGTTGTTTTCATGATCCTACCAGGACGGGACTATCAGCTATGGTCGAGCACCTGCGGTGGACCCATTCGCTCTTAGTGCTCTTGGTGCTGGTTTTACCTGGTTTCGCACTACCATCTGTCATCAAAGTGGGTAAGTTTGGAGAAATTTTACTTTCTAACTGTCCCCAGGGGTTGTTGCGTAACCGTCCCTTGCGCGGCGGCAGGTAGGAGCCACAAGTGGGTGTCAGCAGGCAATTTTCGGGAATGGGAACATACTTCGCAGATTTGTTTCAGAGAGTCGCTTGATTTGATAATGGTTGAATAGTTTCTTGGGTGAAAGCTAAAAGATGGGGAAAATTAATGATGAGGCGCTTTATATACGAGGATGGAGTGTTAAAATATTTTGTTTGCGATTCTTGAAAATGCGAGTCGTTATCAGCGACATGTTTTTGTCTGTCGCTTTGAAAGTTTCGAAACTTTTGAAGTCCAGAGATAGTAATGTATCAGTAGAAATCTGTAAAACTGATTTGGTCCGAAGAGCGTTTTATTAAAATTATGCTGTTTTGAAAGATCCTATCCTATCTTTGTAAAAAATGTAATTATATGTCTTATCCATAAAGTTTTATGTGAAAAGAAGACAAACTAAAAATATATTTTTCTATATTGACTACATAAGGATTTTTTCTTTTTTATAATCCCTTAAAAATTCTTGTGTTCTAATTTTAAAATTTATAAAACAATAAAATATTTCAATAATAACTTGAAAATCTTTTTTCCTGATTTCAACTAAGTGCACTCCGTTTTTGAAATCAAATACACTGTCTGATAAAATACATTTTCGTGTTCCATATTGCTAAAATGTGCAGTACTAAAAGATAGTTTTTAAAAAGAATGTAAATTTTAAATGTTTTGGAAGAAGTTCTGTGTTATACTGTATACATGAATCAATTTTAATGCTTGTGACGATACAAATAATGTATTTATTTCACTTACTCCATAATATGTTACATGTTAATATTTAAGAAGATCTCTCTCATTTTAATTGAAGTATCAGTTTATTCAAAAAAGTTTTTCCTTCAAAATTTTTTAATTTGCTGTTGAGAGCTATATTTACTTCATGCATATGTGGTTACATAAAATACCTGTATTTTTAAAAATTATTTCAAATTTATTTAAGAACTTTTACAAACATTCAAATTGGAGCTTTCACAAATACAGTTTCTAACAACTGGTCTTAATGATATTCAGCAATTTTTCTACGATAAAACCCAAAGATTATAAAGAAAACCGACGTGCAATAAAATGCATAAGTGATTCAAAAATTAAAGAATTAGGGATGTCTATTCCTTCTTGAAATATTTTTCAATACTTTTTTGACTTTATAAATTATGCTTAGTTAATTTTGCAGAAAATCAAGTAATATATGCTTAGAATAAATATAGATAACATTTAACTTGTTTGACTCTACCTTATGACACTGTCGTAATATATTTCTCTGCTTTCAAATAAATTCCGAAAACCGAACAAAGTACTACATTAAAAAAAGGGGAACATTTTTAAACTAGCTGCGCAAATATTAAACTCAAACACGATTTATCATTCCGTAAAAATGAATATCCATGCTAGTAGACAAAATGAAACTCATTTACAAATACATAATTTTTTATTCATTAGAATGACAGCTGAAACTAAGCGAACATTTCGATTTTATACAAAGAATTAGTTCTGAAATGAAATAGGATTCTAAAGTTTAATCTTTAGAGATAAACTTTTATTTCTGTTAAAATAGTATTTTAATGCCTATACTGTTGCCCATTTGCAAAATATTTATTTACAATAAACTTCCTGAATAACACTAATTTGCCTCTGCGTTATGCTTCCGTACATAATTTTACAGGAAACAAGATACCCATTTATTTTTGATAGATAAAACTTTCCGTATTGCAATAAAACATTCGAATACAACATTTTTTCTTGTTCAAGATACGAATTTAGATTTTCAAAATATTTCTTTGCGACTCCGTTTTCGTAAGTTTTAAAATATAAAATTTCTATGCTTGAAAATTATTCAATCTGCTTGAAGATTGCACATGCCTTTTTTGTTAAATTTAAAACTAACTTTCAAATATGATTGCTGTAAGTATGGTTGTCATGCCACTTGGTCAGATTTTAGCCCATACTTGAAAATAGTGTTCTTATTTTAAATATTTATCTCAGTTGATAGTCTTGTTCCAAGAGCCAACCCCAAAATTCAATAATTTTAATTTCATAAATATATTTATAATTCCACAAAGGAATTTAAAAAATAGAATTTGATAAAATAAAGGTATTATTGGACCTAACAATTTTATATTTACATTTTCATTTAGTAATATAAATTAATATTATACACATGTTCAAATAATTGTTTTGTAAAATGTTTGAAATATTAATTCAATAGGCGAAGATATTATTATATTTCTTCAAAAAACCTAACTTTGCTTGTTTTTTTATACATTTTCCAGCAAATTCATTATTTTATAATCAAAGGAAATGAATATACCTATTAAAGACAGATGGCAGACTTCGAGGTTCTCAGTAAATGTACACTCCTTCAAAACCATCTTTCTCTATCACTGTGAGGATAGTATAATATGTTAAAAAGTATGATGAACAGGTTCAAACAGATGGTATGTTTAGGAAGATCTGTAAATATGATCTCAGTTATAACTTATTGTGGAGATATCAACTTTTTAAAATTATAATGGACAATTTCAAAGGATTGATATGTCCTGATGTTTCTTTTAAATTTGTTCCCTTTGATAACCTCCTTTGATGTCCGTGTTGCGATGCTGCTTTCCGTTTACAAAAATGGTGAGCAGTTTCAGTTATTCATCTTGTGAGATCTTCCGCAGCGTTGTAGTTTGTGTGACTGCATTCTGGAGGATCTGAATCTTGGCAAGTTATCACTGTGAATCAAGAACTTCTAAAAAACATGTTGATTCTATTCCTAGGACAGTCGATTAAAATTTTTACACAATCAGACAACTTACAAATTCCCACTGAATATCGATCGCCCCCCCCCAAAAAAAAAATGTGTAAGTGCCACACATTCTACTGAAACTTATCTGAGTTTTCTTGGGTAGTAATAAACTTGTTGCTATTTGTTAAATTCTACATAACGATAATAACAAATTTGATTGTGGATTGCTAAATAAAAAGATTCGATTGAAGCACTTTCGATATCTGCGATTAATTATTTCTAACATACCAAGTCATTTATAAATTGTTTCTGTAGGATACGGGCGATATTCCATGAAGAAACGATTTAATCCTACTGCTTGGAAGAAAAAGTTAGGTATTATTTTGGTGAATGAACTCCAGTCCATTTCCAACAAATGACACTAATCACGAACAAGAGAATTTTATTTCCGAAAGAAATTTAACACTCTGAGCGTCCAATTATTTTGAACTTTTAGCTATCAGGTTAGATAACTTAGCTTTTAAATTTAATTAATCTATATTTTTCATATTTAATTATATCTTTGAAATATTAAGAATACTCAATCCATGATAGTTTAAGAAAATATAGATACAAATACGAGCTATCTGCTTTTGAACTGAACATGAAAAACGGAAAAAGACGTTTGTGCCGCTCGAGTTTCGAACCTCTAGTTCGAAACATCGTAGCATGGGGATATAGCAGGCAAGTTTAGTCTGTTTTGCACTATTTTTAAAACTTTTTATCTTAATTATATAGCAACGATAGCATACACAAAAAATGTTTTCATTATCTTCAAAACACGCAGTAACTAAAACAAAGAAGTGTTGTTGTAAAATACAATTAAAAATATTTTTAAAAAATTATTAGAATTAAAGAACAAAAATATGCAAAAATAAAATTGGTATGAATGAGAAACTGATATTTTCTACTTTAAAATGATGAAAAAGTGGTTTCTTCGCAATGACATGCTCCGATGTTATTGAGGAAAAGCATCAACATTTCGACTAATTTTGAAATAAAGATTTAATTAAGATTTTAAGAATAACTTTCTTCATAAGCATCTACTACCCAAGAAGTAATTACGTGCCAAAGTTGGTAGATCTACGTCCCACGGTCTGCCCTTTATTGCATTTTGAAGGATATTTGCATCATGCACAGCGCAACTTATAGGTAGTATCCACCCTACAGAAATTCTCGTATTAAAAATTGTTTTTTACATTAATTATACTATAATACACAGCCAGAGAAAAAAATATTTTCAAATCCTTTTAAAAATTTGAGCCTACTAAATTTGTATATTATTGACTGCTTTAGTTGTTGCATAAATAAGGAAGAATAAACTTTCAAACAAGTATAAACAATAACAATAATTAGGAAATATTGAATTAATAATCAAAGAATTTGAAACTCTTAATAATTATAAAAAATATGTCATTAAATCTTATGTGTCTTATGCTTTTTCTTATTAAATAATTATTATTAAAATTTAATAAATGTTTATTTTTATAACACAAATAATAAAGTGAGGGGTGACACCTACTTTTGTGCTTTTGTGGTTGTTTCACAGATATAATGCCGTTCGGAGCTATCATGTCTGACTAGGCTTCGATTGGACTGGTATTTTATCCCACACCTAGAATTCTTTATTCCTTTAAATATATAGCGTTCAGAAGTAACATGCGCCAAATGGCGTGTTCAGCACACCTTTGGAGCAATCTAGTCTCGAACTCCATAATTTCTGGTTCAGAAACTGAGACCGTACCACCAGCATCAAGGAAACAATAAACTCGACTGTTCTGATAGTTAAGTTTTAACTCTTTAATCCCGAGGCCACTTTTTCTTCTAGTTCCTTTAAAACCGGGATATTTGGGGAGGCTAAGACATGAATTGAACTCTCCCAAACTGGGTGGTCATTTTTCTTCCTTAAGGCACAAAGTCTTCCCTTAAGGCGCAAGGAAATGGGCTGTGGTGGGCAAGGATAATTGGAGCCCCTCACACGCTTATCTCCTGAGGATCTCAGAAACTCACCTCCCCTTAAAAGACGCCAACCACCTCACACCGGCCTTCGTCGTCGTTAAAGGAAAATGTTTAGACCCTGCCGGACCGCCTCGCTCGGTATGAGAGGGTTAAATAAATATAAAAATACATTCGTAAACCCTATATGCGTTTACCTGGTTCTAAGTATGGGATTTTATTTTATTAAGGGAGTCTAACTTTTCTTATTTTGATTTTATTAATGAGATTTCGAAGTCCTTTTAATTTTTTTACCGTACTCTGAAATGGAACTCCCACAAGTTGAGAATCAATATTTTACACTCTTAAGAAATAATGAAAGATGTTGAAGAAAGCTATATTTTTTATTTTGTTTTAAATGAAAATACGAGGAAATATATGCGACATGGGAATAGATAAAAACTGTGTGTCTTAACAAACCTTATATATTTTAGCTAATTCGCGTTCGCGATTATATGCCTCTAAACCCCAAAACCTAGAAACACATTTCACGGAACTATTTATTCCATTAATAAAGCCGTTTGCTTATGCATTATCCATTTTCATTGAATGACAATTAATCTTAGTGGTAAAACACTACACATTAGAATATGCAGGCCAGCGCTGACAGAGTTTGTGGCGTGAAATGCTAAGGCTGACAAACACAATTACCTCCTGTATACAGAATTATCAATTAAATTGTTCGAGATATCATTTAAACACACCATACGCTGGTCGATATGCGATTTCACTGGTATATTCAGTGCAATTTCATTATCCTCAGTGGCCTAATGTTTTATCCAATTACACGAGTTTGAAATTAATATCCATTAATTTTAATTCTAGACTCAGCATTTACAGAAGTAATTTGTTTATAGATAATGATGATTGTATTACATTAATGGTTTTCTAGTTTAGAATTAAAGATATTCGTGCATAACACTCTGTGATAAAGGAAAACCAGAGACCGTATAAAATAAATAAAATGCGTTTTAGTAATTTCGGTTTCTTAGAAATTCGTTTATGGAGAAAAGAAATATTAATGATGACATGAATCGTGCAATCCCTTATTTTTAAAATTTACAAAAAGAGAGGTTATAAATATAAAGTTAGGTGTCTAATATTTAGTCTACGAATTTAAAAAAATCATTTTTAAATATTTTTAATTATTACGATGTGTCACAAACAATAAAACCATTTTTCTCTATGCTAATAATAATTTGAGACTTGCATATGAAGTATATGAGTTTCAATATAATTAGAGATTATTTCATCGCTTATCAAGCAACACCACCTATCTCAATTTTTTGAAATTTCAAATAATAACGAAAATGTCTTAATTTTTTTCAGATCTTGTAGGAACGTTCGTCTCAAATTTGTATTAGATGTTAAATAAATGCAAAAATATTCGTTATGGGCTGCGAAAAATTGAGTATATTCTTCCTCTTTGAAATTTTAAAAAATTGAGATAGGTGGTGTTGCTTGTTAAACGACGATTTATTTATTTCTAAATTTAATGCATTTGTATTTCATTCTCTGTCTATTAGGAACCTTTTCCTTCAAACTGACAAAGAATAAATAAACATGCTGAAGAAATTTTTACATTTTGGCATACGATTTTATTCGTTTAATGAACTGTACATCTTACAGGCGTTCCTACATTCCCTACTGTATTTGGCTCTGTAAAATTTCTCTTTCCCATGTAGTTAGTTTTGGTTGTCTGTTTTTTACGTTAATGTAATTATTGAATTATATTTTTTTTCAAGTAAGTACATGATAAAGCTGAAATAATGTTTTAGCAAGTCTAATTAGTTAAAATATTACTGGCACATTTACAAATATTTGCAGTGAAAGAACATAAAATTATATAATGATGAGAATCAAACATTATACTAATAACTATATGAAATAAAATAAAGTTATGACTTGAAAACTAATGATTTTGTAGTGAATTCTTTGCAATGAATGTTATTCTTACGACATTTTTGAACACTATAAGATAGAAGCTCATATTTGTGGATGATGTACTTTCTATTCAAATTCCCTTAAAATTTTCTCCAATGCTCAGTTTTGTAATAATTATTTGGTTGTTGATAACAACACTGTCGAATTTTAGGATTAAATAATAATCAGAAAAATATTCATTATTAAAATATATGTACATGAATAATTATAGATACAAAATATACACAGGGAATATAAAATTATAAACCATACGTAACTTAAATAGCATATACCATACAGAACATTATTAAGAATTTTAATTTTATTTTTCAGAAAACAACCATTAGCTCGATATCCCGTTCTACCTTTTAAAATCTTCAGGAAATCGAAAGTATGAAATTCTCAAGTATTTAGATATTATCTGAGAATAAATGATAATGAAAATCAAGCAAATTGAGAAGGCAAAAAAATATATTTAGATAAAACATAATGCTGAATTCAATTAAATTAAAATGAAATACAAATAAAGAATTTCTGAAATAACTATAATCAGACAAATATAGTGAGAAATCATAAAATAAACACATTAAATTCTAAAAAGTTTGGCTATTGTCTGCCACAATTGTCAACAATTAGTTTTTATGTGCTAAAATGTTTAGTTACAATTACTTAAGAAATCCCATTAAGTCTTTTATCATTGTAGTTTTCAGAAATTCCTCTTCTCTATTTTTATGGAAGATTTTAGAGATTCTATTGTAGTTCATGACACCTATTTATTTTCTGAAGGCCGCCTAAACTTTAGCTGAAACACGCTAAGATAACTTAATATTAAATAATTATTGAATATTTGTTCATAAATTTAAAATACCTAATTTCAAAAAGTGCGTTATATAAGACCCGTCAAATTTTTCTTATAAACGGTAGAAATGCTGTACCAGAATTTTTTCCCTCTGTGTAAGGATAGGAACAAAAAAGGCCGTTTCTCTAAGCCATTAAAGTTTCATTCCCTTCAAAGAGCTAATCTTCCAAGATCTCTAATCACTTTGCAGATAGTTTTCCTCTACATTTCCAATGTATCCCCTTATGTCTGATGAGGTTTATTACTAATGCAGGAAAGCAAGATTGAGTAATTTTATGGTCCATCAATGAGCAGAGTGATGTTTTCGTCGAATTGCTTGAAATGAATTGAGCGTCTTAGTCAGAATTCCGGTTACAGAAGGTTGTCCGAGATTTTATCTAACCTGTAATCTAAAATTTAACTAGAATGTTTGTGAGTTTCAACATTTAAAAGCGTACGCCTTTAGTGCCTTAAGCTTCAAATAAGATGCTTATAATAATTCTTAAAGACACAAATCCATTTCTGAACTTGTAAACGAATATTTGTGTTGCAAAATCATTTTCTTAAAATCTACTTTAGAAATAAATATTTGTTTAAAAGAAATTTCCATGTTGTGATCGGAGTGTTTTACAAGACACAGATAAGCTTTAACTAATATCTTTGTTAAATTTAAAATACATGTCTTAATTTCCTTAATTAAGCGGTGATGAAATAATAATTTCATAATGCTTAGCAACATTCTGTTAAGGATAAATTATTCATTGCACCATTTCTTCAAACCTTTTAAGCGGATAATCTTGCAATTAAGCGCGTCCCAAATTATATGCACGAATAAAGACTAGAATAAAAACGTGTTTCAATCTTAAAAACTTTTAAAGCATAATCCTTACAATGTTTAACATGTTATGTTGATAAATAATTTAACTGTACATTTTAGTCTATTTCTTTCGAATGTGTTTACTGTTAACACATTTAGGGCATTTTGTATTTTTTATTTATACACTGAATCAGAAATAAGAGTGTATATCTTTTTAATATTTATGCACTTAAAGATGTGTAAAAGAATTTGTAATCAGTAGAAAGCACAGTTGCGTGATTAATTTTAGACATATTGTTTCTCAAACCCATAGAAAACCATGAATTTTTATGTTACAGCATAAAATTTGAAAACATTGAGTAAATGATGAAAATAGGTGAATTTTATTGTCTTTTCAGTAATTACGAGAAACATATATTCAAGATGATCTTCTAGATGTATTTTTTTGTTTTAGCAGTTGTAAAAAGTGAATTAAAATTTTTATATGAAGAACAACAAAAAAACTGCGATTCTTAAAATGTGTTTTTAGTTTTAATAATGTAACTAGCCGCTCTGGCCGGCCTCCGGGAGGGTTGGCGGCCAGCATCCACTTTGCTGAGGACTGTCCTTGCCACTTGGCTGCTTCGAGGCTCTCAGCCACTACTTTTTTTTTAAATACAGCATGAAGATCAGTGGAACAGACCATAAAACCATAATAGATTTCATATTCTTCGTAGACAACAGATTCCTTTAATTTTGTAAAATCTTTCAATAAACCCCATATAGTTGTAATGTTTTGTATAACTTTCTCACGAATTTCGGCATGAAGGTCTTTAGATCCATAAATACAGAATGACATCGCCCTGAATAAACAGTTTCCATCACATACAACAGGTATTTTACAATATTTTTACGCCATTTTGATCGAACTGTTGGGATCTATTTAAAATAATATGGTAAAACATTCAGACAGTTTGCCAGTCCCAATCACTCGAAGTATTTCGCTAATTTTTAATTCATTTGAAAGCTTATGACATCTAGATATGTCATTAACTGCCCCCACCACCCCCATTTTGGAACGAAATCGGAAAAACACATTTCTCTACCATACATTCTCTATATGTTCATATGAAATAAAAATTATGGAAATCCGTCCAGTGGTTGGGACTGGCGAATTGTCTGAAAGTTTTACCATATTATTTTAAATATATAGATGCCAAAGGAATAACATTTACATGTTATATTAAAAATCGAATTTTATGTAATGAAGTAAATTTATTTTAAATGTAATGACCAAATCTTATGAAAAAATGATGATTATAAGTGTCACAGTATCTAAGAAGTGAAAGTGGTCTCCCTTGGACTTTCTTGTTTATAATTCCTAATAGAAGTGTCATCTCCTCTCAAATTTTCTTGGGAAGGGTCGGAAATGTCTTTGAGTTATCGTTACCACATGCATACGGACAGACTTCCCGTGGACTTTGATTATCAAAAGCTTTTTATTTGTCAGAAATATACAAATTTGACTGGCAGTCAGACTGGGAAGATGAAGATACGGGGATTTGTACATTTAGCATCCTGACAAGAGTCTCGACTCATCCATGCTACTGGAAAAGGGAAGAAATTCTGTTTTTCACAGGACACGGCCCATTCCCTCGTACGTGAAAAGGCTTAACCTTGCCTCGACAGCAAATTGCCCATGTGGAAACACAAACGGCACTCCTTTGCATTATGCGACAGAGTGCATTCTGACTGCATCCTTCCACATGACTAAACCGGCCCAGCAACATGAGCTAATCTGGTCTAGAACGTCGCTTCCAACAAAGGCTCAAACTTAAAAGCAAAGAATTGCTACACCATCTTAATGAATTTCAAGAGCTTTTTCGAAAAAATCCATGATCAACTTTCATTTCAAGCCTTGTCCATTATCTGCAAGCCGACATTGGGAATTTTTTGCGTCCTCTTCGTCTTAGTGACAGCGCACCTGAACTATTCTCCGCTTCCACACAGAAGAACCTTCAATTTATAGAGGAAGGAACAATCAACAGAACAGACACATGTGTGCTTTAATAGTCGCATTTTAGTTTGTTTTTGTGGACTTCTTTGTTTGATTAGTTTTTCTTTTTCTGTCATTTTGTTGTTATTGTGCATTTCATATCAATTTTTTTTCAAATTTTACTTTCATTTTTACTGTTTTTGTTTGTATATAGTTTTATATGATACTCCTCTATGTTTCTTGTTTATTAACCCAGGATATTAGATTTGTATTTTTGTAAACTTTTCCATCCCTCTGCCTCCGCCATTATTTGCTAGACAGTTAAGGAGCGTCTCCCGATGTCTCTTCCACTTCATGTCTGCTACACTAGTTAAATAAATAAAATTTTATAGTCTCAAGCACATGAAATGGTGTTCTGTTCTATTCTGTAGAGATCCGTCAAAATTTAGAGTACGAATTTTTTGACGATTACAATACTTTCTCTTTGCATACTTCGTCTACGAGAAAGTAAAATGGAAAAGTTGTTCTCCTGGATAAGCATTTGGGAAATAAGTTTAACATGGAGGAGAATAAAACTAGGCTTTCACAACTACACTAAAGTAAATATTTCTTTTTTTATTAACGCTGTAGTCTTCTTTTTATATAAAACTACCTCTTCTGATTCTTAATCGATATTAAGTGGTTTCCTGCATTGCTGATCTTGTTTTAACACTTCAATAAAAGACCCAAATAGTACACAGTGGACCTGAACTTCTTTTAAAATTATTTTCTCCTTTTAAGCAAATTTTCAAAGAGATCATGTCTGTGAAAAAAGCCAAGAGCTCAAATATTTGAACAACTTTTTTTAAATGAACTATTATCGATTAATTAAAATACGATGGCTCATCATATATTTAAAAAAGTTTTAGTTTTTTTTAAGACTCATGGAAATTCTATGCTGCGATAAACTGCTTTTTGAAGTATTAAGAACCTTGATATTTACCTTCAATATTCATTAAGCAACCGACAAATGTATAAAGACAATAAAAAGTTGAAAATTGTTATCCCTACAAATTGAATCAAAGGCTATGCATATCGAGTTCAAGCTTGCGCACCTTTTCAAACATTAGAAACTATCTGGTTGCTGCATAATTAGAAAATATCTTGGAATGCAAAAAATAAGGCTTGCTTAGTTAGAGAAAGGAGACGAAGAAATTATATAAAATTTTAACAAATAACTATATTTTTGTAGCTTTTACTACCACTTTGCTAATATGTCTACGAATGTTAAATTTTCCCAGCCTACAAAACAAACTCAGCCATATAAACATTAAGAATATGACATTTGGTAGCTACAGATAAACAAATTAGGATTAAGACATGAATATTAAATATTGGCTTTTATTTATGAATTGTGTATGCCCCATTCTGAGCCAAATTCGTGTTCATAATAAATGGGTGTATATTTTATCATTATCATAATATATCTAGAAACATTCATTTTGTGTCTAGGCGTTACATTTTCATGAAATTAACTCAAGTTACAATTTTTATCATCATGAAATGTAAATAATAGTACTGTACCTTTTAATTTTCATTTTCATTTTGTTTAATTATATATCTAACATATTTACAGCCTTTTTAAAGCCATTAAAACCCTTAGCAATGTATACAACTCATATTTTGGGGCAACTTTAACAGTTTCCTAGTTTAACACAACATCTGTGAAAACTTTGCGGATGATATAGCGTATAATATGTTCTCTTAAAATAGAACAAAAGTTTTATAATAAATTCGGTGAGTTCAGATATATATACATTAACTGTGACTAATAAAACATTGCTGATAAAAAAGATGTGAATCATCTTTAATTGCCAGGAGAAAAAACTGAATACCAGTTTTTAAATCGTCATAATCCTTATAGATAAATATCATTTTTTAGATGATATAGAATACCTGAAGTTACTTAAAAGTGTTGTCGAAAGTATATTAAATTATAGCGACGATAATGAAATTTTTAGTAAATTATTTATTTACATTAAATAATTTCTTAACGGCCATGTTTGTATAACTGCGTTTGTAAATAAGCACGTGTAAACTTTTTGAATACAATTTGTGATAACTGATAAGCGGACCATTACCTGAAACGTTATTAATACACGGATTGTATATTATTGGAGCATTCAATGTAGACTGAAAACAGTCGACGGGAGGCTGTATTAGTTTATTAACGTCCCTGTTTGAAGCAACACTAATTTATTCTAATTTTGAATTACGGTTAGAAGACGAGGACGACACCTGAGCTGGCACTCCCCTTTCCAAATCTACACGCCACGCCAACGGGAGGACGTTTCGCCATTACGTATGATTTAGCGTGCAACAGGCCCCATACACGGCGTATCATCAGTGGAACCCCCGTTTTCGAACCTGGAACCTCCGGCTCCATAGCCGAGACCTTACCACTAGGCCACCGCGGCTTGACGGGAGACTGTCTCTGCTAAACGGCCGCTGAAATTGAAGGGTATAGACTTACTTACCTTACTTAATTGTGAGTAAAAATTGTGACTAAAGTAGTTCTATTGAAGTCTAAAGTGGCTATTAACTCTATAGTCTATAGTGACTATTAGTCTAGTGTGACTATGTGACTCTATCTAGGTAAAATTCTTCGTGATTTTCACCAACTTTGCAACTCGACTGTGACTAAACATTAACTACAAATTATAAATTTATTTTTGAAATCTTCAATGCCTACCTTCCTTTGTTAAATGAAACTAAAACCAACTCTCTATGTTGTTTGGTTGAGGAGCTATAAGCATGTAACTTTACCACGAAATTCGACGTAATTCAACAATTCTTGAGCAATATTTCGCGTGAACTTCAGATCGATGACTGAATTGCCTTAGTCTGCGTGCGCGCGCATCGATCACTGTGACGTCATCAAGATTTTTAGTGATTTTAACCAACTTTGCAGTTCGACTGTGACTAAACCGTAATTCCAAATTCTAAAATGCTTTTTGCTATTTTTAATGTCAACTTTTCTCTGTTAAGTGAAACTAAAACAAACTCTCTATGTTATTTGGTTGCGGATCTATAAGCGTTTAAAATACCACGAAGTACGTCATAATTTTTTCCTTTTCCGATACACCATTTGACCATTTTGAAGAGACGTAAGTCTACGTTAAAAATGAAAAACACGATCCTGAATATATGTTAGGATTCGATTCTTACTGTACATATTTTAGAAGGAAACCAATAAAAAGTTGATTTCACTGATTCAGTGTATAAATCGTAATCATGCTTACTATTTGTGGCTTCGTAACTGATATATCTGTGACATTAGAACACGTCAAAGAAAGCAACATGGATTCATACAAAAATATTTCGAACAGATAAAATATATTTGAACACAAAAATGAAAGAATCGAAGAAAAGGCAGAGTTCAACAGTTAAGTTCTGTACAGCATTATGTCTTTGTTACCGTTACTTAATTTCTTTTTATTACTAGGAAGAAATTCACTCATGTTCTTTAAAAACTGTTTTTCTGAACTGAATATTCCTTTCGCATCAGTGAAAACTGGTTAATAACACAGATTTCGGCAAAGCTTTGTGAGATCTGCTTTCAGAATAAATATTAAATGTCCAATTATATATACCTCATTAATCATTCCATAAATCAAACTTTTATAACCTACTTTTTTTAATTCGTCCTCTGTTATCTTAAATTGAATCAAATAAACATATATTTAAAGCCTTCATTGTTTCTGAGAAGCTGTTTAAATATCTAAAGTATATTATATTTAAATATAGTTTATAGTTTGCATAATGTATATAAAAAAATAAACTACAGCTGAATAATTTTAATTATATATATTAAAACATTGACTTTTACAGAAAGTTGTGCTGAAGAATAAATGTGAACTATTTTTATTTTCTTGGCGACAAGCCCTCTGGAAAGTCTTAGTCCTAGTAGATGTCCTCTATTTCTCTCTTGTCCATTATGATTCCCTAGACTTTGATAAAAAAGTTCTCCAAAGCTGCCAACGGGTCCCTTTGGGGTCCTGCCTCCTGTTGGCAGGCGGGTCCTTCTGCCTTCTATTAGCCTTTTCTGACTCCAGGATTGCCATGTTCCGATGACAGCATCCTCGAATGAAGAGAAAATCCCTTTCAGGATGAAAAAATCCCTGCAGGGATTTTCCAGTAGGGGTATCATTTATATTTAAGATTGTGTCTGTCTTGTATTTCTGAAGGTTTTGCGTATAAAAAATATAGTATTTTGGATTTTTTTTGTTATTCGTGTTCATTTTTATCTATAAAAGAACTTCACAATATTTTGAGATTTATTTACTTATTTTTTGAAGCGTTTGGGAAATGTATGGTATATATGTCCGAAGGAAATATAATGTTAGGACAGGATTGCCTGAAAGCTTTTGAAAAATTGAGAGAGGCGTATTTGGAAGAAGTATAAAAGTTGGATATTCATCTATATCAGAATATGGTATAGGAAGTTTTACTTACATAGAATAGAAAATAGCTTTACATAGTCTTCTTCGGGAAGAATACATGGCTTATATTTAACATTCTCCAGCTCATAAATTCATTACGTATCTTAAACCAATAATCAAATATTCATTAAAGCGACATCTTTTATGTTAGGAATTTATTTAAATAACTTTAAGGCATACTATTCACAAAATCGTTTTACCTAGAGATATAAGAGGCGAATAACTTTCCTGAAATATTTAAAAACATCAAACAAGCCATTGCTTAAAAATTCCAAAAGCTTTGCCTCCGTTATTCCTTAGAATATCTTTTAAGATATTTTCGCTGTTAATTCATATCTTTCTTTAGTACAGAAGTTATTCACCTTCGCATTCATATGTAAATTTATTTGAGCACTTTTAGGAACCCTGTTTAGTCATGGTTCACGCGCAAGAATCAAGTGTGACTAATATTGCTTAGTATCTTAGTTTTTCACCTTATGAGGGTGGTAAATTGTTCTTAAGAATTATCCCACTATTTAGCAGCGTCATAAATTCATTACGTATCTTAAACCAATAATCAAATATTCATTAAAACGACATCCTTTTATGTTAGGAATTTATTCAAATAATAACTTTAAGACATACTGCTCACAGGCTAATATAAAAGGCGAATAACTTTCCTGAAATATTTAAAAGCATTAAACAAGCAATTGTTTAAAAATTCCGAAAGCTTTGCCTCCCTTATTCCTTAGAATATCTTTTAAGATATTTTCGCTGTTAATTTATATCTTTCTTTAGTACAGAAGTTATTCACCTTCGCATTCATATGTAAATTTATTTGAGCAACCTTGTTTAGTCATGGTTCACGCACAAGAATCAGGCGTGACTAATATTGCTTAGTATGT
>BGPR01002252.1:153872-186925 GCA_013235015.1 Araneus ventricosus | reverse complement strand
TATTTCTGAATTGTTTCATTTATTTGATTTCCAGTTTAAATTTTTTTATAGCTGTAATATCAGTTTAACCATTTGCTTATTTCTTCTCAGTGTGTATTTTGTTATTAAGTACGAGTACTTATAATAGTTATTTTTTGTAGAAAGAGGCAGAAGGCTACCTGGTTATTGGGAAGGCAGTAAATTTGTAAGAGAACCAGAAATGGTCCCACAACTTGTTGTTCCTGATTTAAAGGATTTTCCTGTGAGTTCTGCATATGTTCTTTATACTGTTCCTTTTTACTTTCTTTCCTTTAAAAAAAAATAGTTTAATAAGTATTTGAATTTATGTATTGAGTATATTAATTATAGCATAACAAGAAAAAAACTAGTTGTAGTTATCCTGAATGTTTTATTTTATGTTCTAGCTAATAATATAAAATAATGATACCTTATATAAGATTACAAGTGCTGATTTAAAATACTCCATAAGTTGCAATTGCCTCATAAACAATGTTTTACTTTTTTATTCATAATCTAGTCACAGATATATATGTTAAAATCTCTAAAACATAATTCTATTTTTTTTCCACATTTTTGGAACAATTTTGGTATTATGTTTTAAGAAACATATTTTATTTCTAAAGACCTCTTTTATAGAGGAGACCGGGGTACAGTGAACCACTTTTGGAAATTTTGAGTGTTTGCTCTCAAAGTACTGACTTTTTGTGTTTGAAAAAATGCATACATGTTATCTACATATTAGGTTTATATTTCACCCACTTTAAATCTATAATTATATATACTTTTTTTAAAGTGGACCATTTTACCCTAAGGTCAGGGTACAATAGTCCATAGCATGAGGTATTATGGACCACCAGTAATTTTAAAAAAATTAATAATATAGCACATTTTTTAAGAGCACAAAACATAGAATGCATTGGATTTGTTTAGTCACAGCTTCAGTTCATACTATATATAATGTGAGATTAATTAATGTATTTAAGTTAGCAAATGACACACGAAAAGATTTTTATGTCAATAAAAGCCTCCCATTTTCTTGTGAAACTGTAGATTCCGGAAGACTTATTACAGTATCTCGAACATTTACGAGAAATTCATCTGCAGTATCGGGAAAATGAACATGTTTTTGTTAGGTTTTCACCATATAAATCTCGCAAGAACATAATCCTCATTTTTTTCTTCCGTTGCTCAACTAAAACTGTGTTCTAAATTAAAATAGATCATTATCTTTTCTGTTCTAAATTTGACTAAAATGTAATTGCCAACTTTTGTTTCATTACTAAAATTAGCATCATCCTGTGACTGGTCTATTGTATCCCAGTCTTACTTGTATATTACTGTTCTGTATATATGGTATATGCAATTAGTTAATAAAGGCTATTTTATCATTGGAATAATTTTTTCAATATTGTTTTTTTTTTCCCTGAAGTTATGTTGATAATATGAAAAGAATTAAGGAACTAGATTATATTTTCGTATAGTTTATATCATAACGTAATTGTTTTTCTTATTATCTCTGGAGTTTTAATCTAATTTTTCATTCAGAAGTAAAAATTTCAGTTATGTTGAATGTATACTGGTCTTTTAAATATATAAATTTTATAATATAACTCCTTCCCTATACTGTGTTAAAATTGCCATTTTTAATTTAAAAAATAAACAAAACATTTAAATTAAGAGTTTTATGGATATTCACAAATATTTGTTTGTTTCTAATGTAATTTGATGAAACCAGTAAAATCATCATAGAAATTGAATGGGTCATAAATTGAGAGATTAAATATTTAATGATAGTTGTTGGATATTACTAGGAATGAATGGTATTTTATGATTTTTTTTTTGTTAAATGTGGCATAATATTTAATTATGTATGATTTTTACCATATCTTTAAAATGCATGATTTTTTAAATAAAATATTATTGATTATTAATAGGATATTTAAGTGAAATACAAAAATAAAAAGCAAATTTATATGTGATGTGTACCCCAGTGGCAGAATCACCGCGACGCTGCGTTGTATGTCGCAGATTTTGGACAGTGTCTGCAGACTATTTTGTAATAAAGTTTATCATGTGCTCATAAAATAAATCTCGTAATGAAAAATATCAAAGTTATTAATCACACTTTCAAAAGAACTTAACAATTATTATATAACTAACATTCCTAAAATACGCAATCATCGTTTTTCTTCCCTATGCTGAATGGGCTTACCTATGGTCACGGCCGATGTTTTCTACGCATTTCATTCCGATATGTTTCTAGCACGGAGCTTCTGGTTTCTGGAAATAACACGTGGTTTTTACTTTGAGATGGCTGCGTATATAGATAAAATTTGTTGTTTTGATTGCGATGCTACATTATTACAAAAAAACTTAAAGCAGTATTATTTACGCCTGCATGAAAATAAATCTCCGAAGTTTCGATCGATCTCTACGGCTGCAATTCAATCATTTTTTTAAAAACGGGAGTGAAAACGGAACAAATTCTGAAATTGATAAAGACGAGGAACAGAGTTCAAGCCAAGATTGCCCCAGTTTTAAACGTTAGTTAAGAAATATGGAATTCATTATTATTCACACTTTCAAAATGTATCTACATATGTGCAAATGCAAAATTCCATAAAATCAAAAGTTGTATCGAAAATTTTAGAGGATGACAGCTCTGTTCTTCCTTGTTTTAAATAATAAACAACGATACTATGAAATCTATACTTATAAGAGGCAATGTTTGTGTGTGTGCGTGTCTGCGTGCGTTGTCCAGACGAATCTATCGCACTTACAACCTTGAAATTTGGCACACAGGTAGTCGTAATGGTGACTGAATGCACCTCGAAGCAGAAATTTTAAAATTTAATCTAGAAATTTTTTTATTTAATGTTTTGTGTTGTTTTGGTTGATTTTTCGCACTAATTTCTCAATAGAATGGGTTTGAATAATTGTACGACAAAAATGGATACACCATCGGAAAGAGGACGCGATTTCCATTCTAATGAAGTTAGTTTTGAATTTCTAACGTAATTTACTCAATTTTGAGAAATTTTAAAAAAATAGTCGGTTTTGGCCTCGGAATGTTCTTTTTGTTTTTAAATTTGTTGCATCCGACTTTCTAATATCAATATTATTTTCATTTTTTTTTCAGCTTATAACTAGACCGGTTCTGTCGGATTTAAAACAAGAATGGTTAAAATATCTTTTCAGGTTTTTTTTTTAAATTGATTTTTTTCTGGACAGTTGAGAATTATTATTCTCGATCGAGTTCCTCGCGCGGCACTTCTTCGGAACGTTGTTGACAATTTTGATTGGCGGACACGCAGGATAAGTCATGACCTTCACCTGAATGAATTACTTCGATTATTATTTTCGGATTCAATTTTAATAATCTTGCTGTATAATAATCATTTTCAGGTTCCAATTTTGTAATATTGTTTTGGGTTGACGTACTCTGTACTGTAGGGCGAAAAAAATAAGCAGGAAAATCAAATAATGTGTATCTTTTGTTTTGATTTTGTTTTCAAAACTTTTTCATGTCATTGTGGGCGTTTTTTTTTTCATTCATTTTGTTAAAGTGCTGATTCTACGGGCAACGCCGTGCGCGTACTGCTAGTCTTATATATTCATAGTTGCAGAAGAATTTATCAGTTTGCATACAAACCATTCAAATGCATATCAGGATAAATGTGCTAATAACTTTCAAGATTTTTGTTTCGTAAAAAAAAGCAATTATTTATTGCATTTTAAATTAAAAACATACAAGAAAGACATTTTTGACAAACGTATATTTTTTTTACAATAAACAGGAGGCATAAATTTTTAAATAACATCAAACATATTGAAGAATATTTCATTTATATGAGCTAGTGATGTATTGTTTTGAAAAAATCATCAAAATAAAAAGACACTAAGTGCTGTGTAAAACGGAAAAGTACCCAAATATAACTTCTGAAACGACTTGATACCTCATTATTGTTAATTATCTTCCAAATAAAAGATTAATCTTCATATGCTTTTGTTTATTAATTTATACAATTATATTATACCAATAATAAAGATGTTATATGGTTTTTAATTTATATTTGTTGTATTTTAATAGTTGCAAGTTGATACTATAAGTATTTAAAAAAAAGCAAAATATTTATAGTCGCGCACAATTCTGCAGACTATTTTTAAGAGACTCAACCTCCGTTGCAGACTGTTGAAAAGTATTCTGCCACTAGGATGTGTACTAAAATACTTTTATTTTTTTAAAAGAATGAAGTTAAGAGATTTTTAAATATATTAACTAATATAAAATTACTAGTCAAGTATAAAATTTAGCTGTCTTTTTGTGTTTTTTTGAAATGCAACAGATGAATTACAATTTCTAAGACTGGATTTCCTAAACTGTGAGTTGTGATTTCGCATAGGGTTGTGTAAACTTTTCAGATTCGGTTATACCTGTAAGTAAAAGTAAGAAATAAATTTATCTTGACTTAAACCATCTCATTAATATTTGGCCAATAATTATCTTAAATTAAATTAACCTTTATTTAATATTATTTGATGTTACATTTTCTTAATTATTTTTCCAAATTTGGGTCTGCAATAAGTCATTTCAGATGAAAATAGCACCATGAGAGGAAAAAGATAAAGGAGTCCTGTTCTTGTGTCTTGTTTATGCTTAAGATTAGATTTTAATTCCAAAAATTTAGATTAATTTTCTACCCTGGAGAAAAAGAAATTTTCATTGTACAGTATTAAAATGGTTTACTTGCATCTTAAAATGCTATTGTTTCTTTATCATTACATTCATAAAAATGTTAATGTAATATAATTGTATAATCTTGAGTAATGAAACATTTTGTCCTTCTTATATAGCTTAAACCTTATGTGTCATATCGAACTGCAGATATAGAGCAAGAAAAATTTACTGCTGAACATTTATTCTATGCTGCTTACTACAAAAAACTAAAAAAGGATTTTGAGGAAGGTAAATTAGATGAGGATGGAAATTCTCTGGAACCTTCACCAGAAGAGAAAATGGATGCTGAAGAAGCTTGGAAGAAGGCACGCTCAACAGGGAGTGATCTTTTTGGTTAACATGCTTCATTGTTTTAAGCCATCTGTTATTTCTAGTGAATAGAATTGTAAAACTGCATTTCGCCACACACTATTAAATTATTGTTATTAAAATGTTTTTCTGTATTAGAGCATTAATTATTGTGATTATATGTTTATGATCTCAAATTCTTTTAAATCACATTTGTAATTCATGTGCGTGTGCTCCTTACTGGCAATTTTTTCACCATTTATTTTGAAACAAAATATAGGAGTACAAATTATCCAGTATTAAAAATGCAGATTCTAGCAAATATTATATGGCAGCTTTAAAAATAATGACATAAGATTAAAAAATTGAATATTATGAAATTTGAGGGTGGTTTTTTTTTTCAGTAGTTGTGATTTAAATACCCAAATATATAAATTATAGATGCATTATTCTTTTCCTCCCTTAAAAATGAATAATTCATTGCTGCCATTACCTTGACATTGCAATTAGCAATGTCAAGGTAATATTCTTAAATTCACCTTTAACCAAAAAGGATTTCTTTCATCTTTTTGTCTTATGCATTTAAAAACATACCTATAAATACACAATTTTATTATTCTGTATTTGGGTTCAACAGTCAAATTGGAAATTGCTTTAGCTGTAGGTCGATTTTGTAAGTTATCATAAATATACAACCTTACTTTTGAGTTTACATTCAATTCCAAGGTCAATTTTATTTTGTTTCTAATTTAAATTTTCTGTTCATTTAAAGTACTAAAACTTTTAATTGAAGTTTGATGATTGTACTCAAAGAAAGCTATTGAATATATGAACAAAAATATCCTTGCTGCATTTATTTATTCAAGTTCATTTCCTCCAACAAAATTTGTATTATTTTGTTGAATCAAATATGCAAAATATTATTGGACACTTTTTACTTTTCACTATTGCCTTTATAATTTTGAAAGAAAACTAATTTATTTAGTGGCATGCACTGCAAAGATGAGATAATGAGTCATGCACTAAAGAGAAAACTACCATTTTCTCATGTAAACTTACATTTAAAGAAATTATGTTAAACTATTTTCTATTTGAAGTCTATAATATTAGAACTTTAGATAAAATGCCCAGAGAACTTCATTTATATCATTAGCTAATCCCAAAAGTTTATAGTCTAGTTAATGTCATCTGGAGTCAAATATTTATAACATTTGTCTGTGAGTTGTTTTTAATTCTTTGCTTATTGAGATTTAAATTTGCATTGCTGACACAACAGCAGGTTCTTAACCTTTCTTTTTAGAAACGTTTAGTTGCAATATTACTATTTATTTTTCTTGAAAATTATAAACAAAATATTTTTGAAAGGAGTTCTTTTTGTTTTTATTTGAAGTGGTGTAATTAGATTCTTCAACATTTCACTACTTTTAAATCACTTTGTAAAATTAACTGCTGAATTTTGCATTGTTTTTATGCTGAAAGATCTTTATAAGATTAGGTACATTCTAATTTTGATTGCATCATTTGTTGCCAATGAATATCTTATTTATACTTATAAAAGGCAATGTTTCTGTTTGTGTCTGCGTGCGATGTCCAGACAAATCTATCGCACTTACAGCCTTGAAATTTGGCACACAGGTAGTCTTAATTGTGACTCAATGCACCTCGAAGCCGAAATTTCAAAATTTAATCTAGAAATTTTTTTATTTAATGTTTTGTGTTGTTTTGGGTGATTTTTCGCACCAATTTCTCAATTGCATGGTTTCGGATAACTGTATGACAAAAATAGTTACACCATTGGAAAGAGCACGCGATTTCCGTTCTGATGAAGTTAATTTTGAATTTCTAACATAATTTACTGAATTTTGAAAAATAGTCACTTTTATGGTAATTTTTAATAAAGATTTCTTTAAATTATCGCATCTGACGTTCTAACATCTCTATAATTTTCATTTTTTTTCAGCCTACAAATAGAACGTTTATGTCGGATTTAAAACAAGAACTATTAAAATATCTTTTTTCGTTTTTTTAAAAATTAATTTTTCCCTGATCGGTTCAAACTTTTTTCGTAGCGAGATTTAACAGCGAGAGCTTCTCCGGACCATCCCACAATGTATTGTTGCAACGTGACCTTCTTTGCGGCAGGTGACGTCATTCGCAAAGAAAAATATGCGGGAATATCAATAATGTGTATTTTTTGTTTTGATTTTTTTTCAAAACTTTTTCGTGCCATTGTGGGCACTTTTTTGAAGTCCTGATTCCACGGGTAACGCCGTGCGCATACTGCTAGTATTTTATATGGATATCTTCAAATGCTATGACTAATGTTTGTGGAAAAACAGTTTCAAAGTATGTGATGTCTATAAAAGTAATGACTAGTTTAGCATTATAAGGCAGGTGAAGATTTGCTGGTAGATAGGAACTGTATTAGTGTTACATATACAGAAACAAATGTTTTAATACATATTTATCTACCTATGGCACTTTTTTAAATTCTTAAATAGAAAATGTTATACACTTTTAGGGGAAGTTTTCTTTTTCATATAAATTGCAATAATGCATGAAAGTTTTTTGTAACCATTTCAAATAATTCACAAGAATTAAAAGATTTTGCTGCATAACAAACATGCTTAGTACAATTTTATCTTATCATCAAGAGTTTAAGAAATATGATAATAATTTTCACCATGAGAGGCTGAGAGGTTTATATGATAGCATTACAGCTCCACAAAGCTGCCATTACAGATAATTTTAGTCTTGTATATTATCATTGGTAATTTTTTTTCAAAACTGCGATGAATGCAGAAATGCTGTGAGATACTAATAAGAAAGAAAAAATGCCGCTTAACAACCTTATGTACTCAACTGAAGATAAGTTGTTACTGTAACATGATTAATTTTCATTCTGTGCAGTCATAATCTTTACATTTTTTGAAAATTTCAAACTTTTAGGTTTTTATGCAATGTACAGATTAATTTAACATTTTATTTGCTTATTTTCCAAACTGTGGTGTTAAAAATGTTTATGATGCAGGAAATTAATCATGATCTGCTTCTGTAATAGTTTTCCTTTTAATTATACAGAGGATATGATTAAAAAGAAAACTATAAGTGATGAATGTATGGAAATTTTCACTCGCTAATTTAAAGTTTACATTAAAATAAACATTAAGTCTTTATATGTTAAATAAGGGGGCTTCCCACATCTACAGCAGCCAGAAACTTCTCTAGGGAATCTCACTTTGTGCTGTTGAACTTGGGTGGCTTCACCATCTAATAAACTATAAAAGGTATACAATAAAAAGAAAGAAATTAAGAACTGCTTCTGGTTTTATTCATAAATGTACCAAAAGCCAATATTAACAGTTTATTATTTAATCAAAGACCATCCCAATTCAAAGTGAAAATACTCCAATAAATCAATGTACTATAATCTGCAAAGTTTAATTATAATTTCAAAGTATAATAAAATTTCAAAAGTATTACACTGAATTTAAATAATTCTGAAAAAAATATCACACTCATGTGTGTAGGATTTAAAACAAGCCCAGTATAATGTTTCAAAAAATAATACACATTTTGGCTGATATTTTAATTCATAGAGGGAGCAGATAAAGTGGTGCTGCTTTAACCCCAAGTCCCTATATTAGATGAAATCTTTCAGTGTCGGTTTGTTTTTTAGTTGTCGGCATTTAAGGGAAATATGTAATGCTCAGTGGATCCCTTGACATTGGCATTCCTGGGAATGAAGACGCTAAATTTCTAGCTCAAAATTGCACAATCATATATTACCATTCTGTAAAGGTCTATATTAAATGAATATCATCATGAACGAGTTAAGCCCTCTTCCATTGTTGTGGGTCATTTTAGAGTTAGTCTTAGATGATACTACACTGGCAAACTTTTAGGCTATAAATTTGATTATATTTCTTTGTTTTGTGTTTTTATTTTATATTTGCATTGACATTCAAAATAAAAATAAATAATTCTGTAGATAAGCCCTTTTCTCATCTACTGGCATAATTTTGAAATAGAAAGTACTTGATTTAAGAGATGTTGTATTTTAGCTACATCCGTGCTTCATTGTTTTTTCAGGTGATTAAAGATGTAGTTTTGTCCATGAAATAATATTAAAAATGTAGACGAAATTGGATTAAATTTAAAAAAAAAATTTACTGTAGAAGTATATAATTCACGTAACATAATTTTGATATTTGCATGGTTAGCTGTTGTATAAATGAATTATGCAATTTTATTTTATTAGATATATTGCATGTTGAAATTATATTTCTTGAACATACCGAATTTTGAGATCATAAAAATCCTGAGGCACAGAATTGAGAAAATTTTTACCTCTTATTTTGTGGCATTTCTTTTTCTCTAAATCAAGGCTCCTTAAATTGAGGGTAAGGAAGGTTTTTCACAGTGCTTTTCTTTCAGATTTCTCACATGGATGCATTTAAGGAAAAAAAGGGGATCACAACTACCATTTTATGAATTTCAGATTCACTATGAAAAAATTATCCACGTATGTGTTTTATATATTGCAATATTGAATCAACTATAATGGCTACTTATAATACAGTAATTTTAGAAAATGCAGCATCCTTATTCTTTGTAATCTCATGTAAAACTCACTACATCTCAAAATGTGCACTTCAGTTGGTTCTCTAATGCATTATTAGATCTAAATATAAGCAAACAAAATTAGTTTTAAGAATATCATATATAAAATAGTTTATTCTTAAAGCATTTAATTGCAAAATAGCTATTTAAAAATGAATTCCATGTTACATAAATACTCATGAGTGTTCAGTTTAAGTTCCAATGGGGTAACTTATGACCTCATTTTCCAACTTGTGAGCTTCCAAGTCCATTAACTTTAAAGTTATGAAATTACTTACAAAATTTTCAATTTAATAGTTCAATCATTCTCTTATTATGTTAAAAAACTGACACAAATACATTGTTCAAAAATGCCTATATCTGCTGGTCAGGATATTTCTCAGTGTGAACTAAAAGTGTTTAAAAATCTGAGTAAAAATTAAACACGTGAATTCCAATTCATTGATCCACCAATTTAAATAAAGAATCCAATACAATGCATTTTAGATTAAAAAATAGTTTTCTATTCTTGGTAAAAGAAAAATGTTTTCCTAATCAAGAAATCAGATGATTTTTGTGAAATGAAAGACTTTGTTTTATTGTTAGGCATAAGATAAAACTTGACATAACCCAGAAATGCCTGAATTTATTCCAATTTCATCAGAACAAATTGTTTTGTCCAGAGAAATGGAAAGTTTTACTCAATTCAATCCCTTTTTACATTAAAAAAATGTTTACAACTTCCTGACTGCAATTGATATCAAGATATTTTGTGATCTGTCAACACCTTGTAACTGAATCAATTCATTAGATTTATTTTAATGATATCAAAATGAAATAAATGATCTCAAAAATTCAAAGAGTGTTGACAAGCACATCAATGAACTTATGCTTGAATGGAACATTTAATAAAGACTCCAGACTTATATTGTTCCTAACACCTTCAGTTAAGTTGCATTAATAAGACTTACATAAGGGTATGGGCCTGATAATTTTGAATTGTGGTAAAGTGTGATCACTTCCAAAAGTTAAGCACAATTCTTAATATGGGAAAAATTAGGAGTTAATATGAATACAATGGTTCACAATTAGTTGTGAGGAATTGTGGGACATACAGTAATCGGAGCTCACATTTTAAAGTGAAAATCTCATCACAAAGGCATTTAGGTGGGGGAGACCAGGAAGTGATGAAGACAAAAAGGGATTTCAACTTGTCCCGTTTCACAGAAAGCTGATAATGGGTTGAAACCTTCATCAATGGTTTTGATTGATCTCCACAATATTTACATGCATTTTGGTAAAAATAGCACAAATATTTGGGAAGATATGAAGGTTTCTTTAAAAAATCCCAAATTTTTCCCGAAATTTTTTTACTTATAACATGCAGATTTCAACCAAATTAAACGAAACACAGAATACGTGAAAATATGTTAGAGAAGCATTGAATTAAAATTTGAAGTCAATATCTTGAATAATAGAGAAAATATGAGTATTTGTAGCAAATTTTTTACTGCACATGTGCGAAACATAGCACAATTTTTCTTTCATAACTTGAAAGCCAGATATGTAGGGCAACTAATATAAAAATTCCAGTTCAGTATGGTTAGTATTCAGAAAGGTGTCGGCATTGCAAGAGCTGTATTGCTTTTGTTCAATAAGAGAAACAAAATGATGAGGGCTCTTACATAAATTGATATTTTTAAAAATTGAATCTTCAAAGAGTAATATTGAATTTTATGAAGGTTGAATGACCTGAATACTTATAAATTAAATACATAAATTGCATTTCGATGATAACTATTTGAAGATTTAAGTTTTAAAAATTTCAGTTTGTGCAAGAACCCTCATCATTTTGTTTCTCTTATAGAACAAAAACAATACAGATCTTGCAATGCCAACATCTTTCTGAATACTAATGGTACTGAACTGGACTTTTAATGTTTTTTTCCCTATATATCTGGCTTTTAAGTTACGAAAAAAAATTGTTCTATGTTTCACACATGTGCAGTAAAAAATTATTTACTACAAATACTCATATTTTCTCTAATATTTAAGGTATTTACTTCTAAGTTTAATACAATGCTTCTCTAACATATTGCAACGTATTCTGTAAGTTTAGTTTAATTTGGTTGAAAACTCTGCATGTTATAAGTAAAAAACTTCAAGAAAAATTTAGGATTTTTTAAAGAAACCTTTATATCATTCCGAATATTCATGCTATTTTTACCAAAATGCATGTAAATATTGTGGACATCAATCAAACCCATCGATGCAAGTTTCAACTCATTATCAGCTTTCTGTGAAACAGGACAAGTCGAAATCCCTTTCCGTCTTCATCACTTTCTGGTCGCCCCCTAAATGCTTTTGTGACAAGATTTTCATTTTAAAATGCGAGCTCCGATTACTGTATGTCCCACGATTCCTCACAACTAATTGCAAACCATTGCATTCATATTAACACCAAATGTTTCCCATCTTAAGAATTGTGCTTAACTTTTGGAAGTGAGTGTATATACATGACACATATTCACAATTTCCTTCCTATAATATCCAAATTTTGAATCCATGAAACGCATTCAATAAAAAGAGACGCCCAGCTCCATATCGAGAAGTCTGCAGAAAGTTAAATATAATTTAAAAAATAATTCACCAATCAGAAGAATGTTTCCTTTCACAAGAGGCAAATCATATTGTTTTGTACATAGTCAACTTTCATTTGCTTTGATGCTTTCTTGGCTTTTGAACAACTTTAATAAACTAGCCGAGAAACAAATATCATTTTCATATCGCATAATGTGTTAAGTGATCTGTATAATGCATTACATAGTACTAATCTGATATAACTGAGATTTGAGTTCTTTAGAATTTTTTTCCAACTTAATCAAATGCTGAGACATATTTACAAAAAAAAATTATTTTAATAAATAAAATAAATATAATATATAGAAATTTAAAAACAATATTGCATATAACTTATATATAAACAATATATATAAGTATCTTTCCTTGATATAAAAAGGTGTAGAAGTTTTATCTTTGAATCAATTATATTATATATAAAGTTATAAAATAACTGTCTAGCTGTTTATGGAACAATTATAGTGAGAATAAATTCTCAAACTAAATTGAATTCCTACTGATCATGTTAATTTTTCTTGACATGTAACAGGGCAAGTACAATTTTGCTTATGGAACATGTTATATGCAGAAAAAAGAAAAGAGCTAATTCTAAAAAATAATGTTAGCAAAAAAAAATATGAAACCCAAAATGGTATTAGGTGTTTTAAAGCTTAAAGTAGACTTCAAATCATAAAAAAAAATCAATTTTATTCAATATGCAGTCATTCAAAATTTTGCATGAAGGTTGAATAAAAATGTGAAACAAGAGTCTGTATGGATCATGAAATTGCAGTTAACACATAATTTATACTGCTACAAACACATTGAATAAGTTACAATCTATGGTATCTATTGCAGGAACCTATAGCTGTCCTCGTTCTCTTTGAAGTCTACCAGCATACGTCCTTGATACTAGGCTAAAGGAATCCATGTATCTGTCCATACACATAGAAAGGCATTTCTAAAAATGAAATAATTTAAGATTAAAAGTAATATCTACTATGTAAAAATAAATTAACATTAAATAATAATAACATCTAGGAAATTATCAATTCAATGATGCTTTACAGTATACTGAATACATGGTGGCCCAGCGGGTAATGTTTGAAATGAATCAGAATTTTAGAATAAATAAGAATGATGAAAAGATTTTAATGATGTATATTGAAATTACATAGTAAGCAATTAATGATAAAGGGATTCGAAGTGACCGCCTTCTTTAACAAGGACAGCAGCGAGGCGCTTCTGGAATACATCCCTCACGTGTGAGCAGAATTTTATGGTCCTTCTGTCCGGCCAGTTCTTGTTGTGAAACTCCTCCTGCCATGCCCAATGCACTGTCTTAACATTTGCATGGCATTTGGCCATTTCGAGGACAATAAACATTCAAATATCTATTGAATATTTATTCATTTTCGCTTGTGACAATCACAACTGAACAAAACACTTAAACTCACCACTCGCTAACGAAACACACCTATATAATTACCCACTCTATTGATGCGCACCAAGTTTGGTCTCACTTACTCACAGCTAATGCCATCTGTTAGATTGTTTTACAAACATTACCTGTTGGGCCACCCAGATGTAATATTTTTATTTAAGCTTAACCTTTTCCTAATGGGTTACACAAATGCTGTATCATTAGTATTATTTCTATCTATTCAGCAATTAAGCATTCTAAAACTTTACAATCAGAATTTCCCATTATTAATCGGACAAAATTTCTGAGTTTTAGCAATTGCATATAAATCAGTATGAAGAGTAGAAAGCAGCCCCCCAAACCCACCCGAAAAAAATAGCACTATATATTTTGTATTGACCATTACTTTGGAAGACAATTTTTGAAAAGACATGCTATAATGAAATGTAAACTTAAGACAATTTACCCCTCTCGACAGGACCAACCTAGGCCATGGCCTAGGGCACAAATATAAAAGAAATTACAATAAAACGGTTACAAATTTCAGTATTATTTTGGAAAGACCATACAAAATCCTGTTTTTTTTAAAGCACATCCATACACATTAACCCTCTAAAGGGTCATTTCTTTTCTAGTTGTGGTATAATAAAATAACTTTGGGATTGAGATTATCAATTCGAGACACTTCGATTAGGTTTCAAATACGAAACTAGAACATCTCTCACACCAACCTTAATAATTGCATTGATGAATTTGGTGGTAAGAATACTTACCATGGCCTTAGAAAGGATTAAATAAGATGGTTGCACATTTAAAATTGCCTATCTCATTAGTTGTGGTATGTTCATGAGGGGAGAGGACGCAGAATTAAGTGCTTTGGCCCAGGGCGTAGAAATGTATAAATCCGACCCTGCCTCTCCAGGATACAATTTATACTGCTAATATACAAGAGTATGGAAAGATCTTAATTTAATGAATACTAAAACAAGTATATTTTATTTCTTGCAGCAATTTAGATTAACTCATTAATGCCTAGTATCCTATTTTTAGGAAAGTTACATTTAACTTCTGTGGCTAAACAGACTGAATCCCAATGTTTCCTTTTTTGCTTTGTCCACCAAGTCAATATGTATTCTTCCCTAAAGCAATTTTCAACTAGCATTTACCACCAGTTCGCCAAATTTTGAAATCAAAATGCCATTCTGATTTTGCCATGCCTTTGATTTATTTTTGAGGTAATATAAGAAATCGAAGTGGTCTTTATTTATTAATTTTTTTTGATATTTTAAAAATCTTTTAATGTGTAGGATCTATAAAGTTTTTAAAATTATTTCCTATGGTTTTTTGATAATTTTTTCTGAAAAAAAAATCAAAAGACCCTCATTTTTTTCTTCTTTTTTTGGGATTTAATTTTACTTCACTGTTTTCTCAGGTTTGGTGTTCCTACCATAATTTTAAAAAGTTTTACAAAAATTTATGCTTTAAATTAGTTTGGGTATTAACAGGTTAAAAAATAATAACATTCAGGTGAAATCTAAGACTAATCCATTCAAGGAAGCTTTACAGTATCCTGAATATGAAAAAATCTTTTTAATTTAAACATAACCTTTTCCTAGCAATATAGACTTTTTCTTTGCTTACTTCAGAACAACAGATGTATCATTAAACCATTAGGATTACTACTGCAATCCTAATCACCTCAGTAATTAAGGATTTAAACTTTACACTTAGAATTTCCCATTTATTGACCTGACAAAATTTCCGAGTTTTAGAGATTGTATTTAAATAAGCGTGAAGAGTAGAAAGCAGTCTTTTTTTTTTTCCTTTCTAAAATAACACATTATACCATCTTTAATATATTTAGAACTGATCATCACTTTGGAAGATAATTTTTCATCTAATTTTACAAAGAAATTGTCAATTAACAAGCAACACCACCTATCTCAATTTTCCAAATTTTCTAAAAGGAAGGGGGGGGGGGGGTGAATTTTTCATAACCAATAATACATATTTCTGATTATTTCATATCTCATATTCATGCCAGATTGGAACAAAATTCAAAAATATTCATTAGCAAAAAATTCAGTTTTTAATTTCTCTTGTAAAATTTCAAAAATCGAGATAGGTAGTGTTGCTTGTTAAGCAACAAGATTGCAATTATACCATCTATATTATATAAAACGCTTATGCGTGGCACAAAGAAGGACCTTTATTTCTTTCTCCCCATTGGCAACGATCAGTTTGTTTACCAATCTCAACCCTGATGCCGAGATTTTTGAATTGGTTTGAAGTCGGAAACAGTGAATTTTTTTTTTTTTTGAGTTTAGATCGTTTGAATTAAATAAGTTTGAGTCGTACAGTTTCGATTAGACAAATGAGTGAATGTGCACTTAATACTGAATGTCCTTTTCAGCTAAAAGTTTCTGAAAAATTGGTATATTCAGCTCTCGACAGCTCAAATGTTCCGAGTTCCATCTACCCAGAGAAAAATAGTATACCTTCCTTCACTTAATAATAATTAGAGGGAGTGTGTTTACATGTGCAGAGGCAACATTTCGTTTAAAAAAGCGCATGTTTAAGACTTTGAAGGAAAGAACGATGTTTGTACATTTCGAAAAAGTTATCTTATCAATTATAAAAGGCTAAAAGTAAATAATTACAATGGGTTTTAATTTTGAATAGTTAATATGAACATGTTTCAAACCACTATTTTCTTTAAACTGTCCTTTTTTGGCTAAAAGGTTGAAAGATGGGTTACATCTTTCTGCGACAAGAGACGATCAAGAATTTTCCGAGATTTAAAACACAAATGAGTGCACTGAGAAAAATACTATATATTTCCTGGCCAAATAATTGTTGGAATACGCATGTATACAAGTGGGGAAGCTTTTCTGTGTAATATTTCATAAAAAAAGAGTGCATATTTAAAATTTTGGTGGAAAAAGCAATTTTTAAAAATTATTTTGAAGATTTGGAAAGGCTATCTCATCAGTTTTAAACTTAAAATTTTGGTGGAATGAAGTTATGTTGAAATAAACTGATGAAGAAATAGTCAAAAGTGTATGCCAAGAAGTTTTAAATGACTGATTTCTGATTGATGAAAATAATTTTGATTTTTAATCATCTTTGAATTATAAATATTACTTTTCAAATTTCTTTCTAACATTTACATACACTCTGTCCCAAAAGTTTATAGACTCTAGCAAAATATATGTTTTAGCAAAACGGAAAGGCATACAAACACCAATTACAAATATGTTTATTCAAACCATATGCGACTTGCATTTAACGAAATATTTAGAAAAAATAACAATTTGTATTTTAATTATATAACATAATGGAAATATTTGGTGTACCAAAAGTTTATAGAATATATGACTTTTCAACAAAAGATGCTCGATACAATGTTCTTAATACAGGGTTCATACTGTATATATGATAGTAAAATTCAGGAGTTTCTAAGGACTTTTTCAGGAGTACAGTACAGAAAATTCAGGAGATAACGTGAAAAAATCAATTTAGGGGAGAAGGGGGTAGTGTGGAAATTTTTATAAAATTGGCAAAGAAGTATACTAAATATCAATTCTCCCATCTTTCCCGATTGCGGTGACTTGGAACACGCGCGGTAGACTCTTTCGGAGCTAAGTAAGGTCAGAAATAAGAATTCCGGATTCCATCAGCTTTCTATCAATAAGGAAAAACGGAAACGTCATATTTTTATGTTTTATCATAATTTTATATTTTGCTCTTCAAGTGTAATTTTTCAGGAGACAAAAAGAAATATTAGGATAAAAAACACAATTTTCAGGAGTTTTCAGGGCCCTTAGAATAAAAAAGCAAAATTCAGGAGTTTTTCAGGAATTTCAGGAGGAGTATGAACCCTGTTAATAGTTTAAAGTCTTTCCATTTTTTAGTAAGATATCGTATACATGTTTTTCCATCGACATAATTAAGGTTTGCAATATCTCTGGTTCCAAGTTGTAGCATGCAATTTCAAGGCATTCACTGAATAAAATTGCCCTCCATTCTCATATACCTTCCGAGACATAAAGCCTCACACATTCTCAATTGGATTTAGATCAGGGCTCATCGGTGGCCACTCAAGAACAGTAAGAGTTTTCGAGTTTAAATAACTTTTCCTAGCACTGGAGGTATGGGTGGGAGCATTATCATGCTGATATTCCCAATTTCGTCCCCCTATGTTTTCTGCAAATGGCATAAGATGATTTTCTAGTGTTTCTATGTATTTAGGAGAATTCTGTCGGCCATCAAACCCACTTGACCATTGAAACCGAAAGCCGTCCACACCATCACAGATCCACCACCACTTTCCCTACTGAAAAAGCTCCTGGGCTCTTTTCGTAAATCATGCCAATATTTTTTTATTCCCGTCAGGTCCGAGGTTCCATTTCTTTCATCACTGAAAAGGGCAGCCGTCCATTTATCGCCATATGACATACGATTACGAGCCCATTATAATCTCTTACTAATGTGAAGATTTGAGTGGTAATCTGCGAGCTATTTTTGCATGGATCATATAACCAGATTCTATAATTCGTCTATGAACAGTGTTCTTGGAGATTTGCAACCAGGAAGCCCCAGTAACTTCGAGAAATGACATTTTCTGACTTGAAAGCAATTCTTTGTATCCGTCTATCACTGCGAATATCCATCACAAGTGGTTTTGGCTCATATGGCGTCTTACGAGTTAATACACGATAAATCATACTTTTAGAATGATTTAAAAGTTTTGATATTTCCTTAACAGTCTTGCCGAGCAATTTCAAATGAAGAATTTTACTCACTTCTTCATTAGAGAGCTACGAAGCTTTATGTATCTTGAAACGCAGAACAAACGGCCGCTTCCCTTTTCTTACAACATATTTATTAGGCTCCGAATCAACGTCATGATTACCAATACCATATTTGCATAAAATAGCATTTGACTATAAACTTTTGGGACAGGTTATTTTTATTTATTCCACAATTTAAAAATTGGCATTAAATGTACGGGGTAGAACTGCTGTTTTATCAATATAATAGACATAACATATCCATACAGTAAGTTGCAATTAAGTACATCATATACAACAAAAAATATAGGCAAAATACAAGATTCTATAAACTTTTGGGACAGAGTGTACATATCTGTGCTACCAGAATATTTCAATTGTAGAAACAGATGAAAAATTAATTTCAGGCAGGGTTGTTGATTTTTTTGATTTTTTTCAAAAAAATCGATTTATTTGATTTAAATCGGATTTTTTTGATTTAAATCAAGATTTTTTTTATTTTATTGATTTTTTTTAAAACTATATATATATATATATATATATAACATTTGTATATTAGACAACGAGCGTTACAGTCATAGAATTATATATATATAACAACATACCAGTCATTAAGCTGTACTTTCTTTTAAAAAAAACAAATTCAAAAAATTTAATTAAAAAATGTAACAACTATTTAAAAAATATTTGTGAACTAAAATATAACAATAATATACTTTTGAAATATAAGACAATTTTATTAAGGAAAAAAGGAACAATATAATAAAAATTGTCATTTCTTGACTACAGATATATTATTGTATGTTAAAATATTGGAGAATTTTACACTCAGCTGTTCATTTGTTTCATTACAAACACAAGTTTTGAAGCTTTCTCTACTCCTAATCTGTTTGACCCAAAACATTAAATAAAAAATTTTCTACATAAAATTTTTAAATTCAGGCTTCAAGGTGCATTGAGTCACCACCAGGACTACCTGTGCGCCAAATTTCATGACTGTAAGTGTGATAGATTCGTCTGGACATTGCACACACGTTCACAAACATTGCTTTTCATAAGTATAGATCATAGTTTAAATTGCACTATGTAGATGTTTGTATATCTTTTGGAGCATTTATATGAATTACTTAATTATCTTACATTTGAACATTATTGCAATATAAAAACTTTGTTGTCCCCAACACTATTTAGTTTTCTCCAATATTAAAATGAAACTCACTGCATTTTACTATGTTCTTTCTTTGTGAAAATGATCCTTTCACAATATTTATTTTATTTTATAAAAAAAGGAGTATCTCATACTTTGCATTTTATTGTGTTGCTCATTAGAGATTTATTTAACCCTTTGCTGCGAAGTGTGCCAGTTAATGGCACACCTAATTTCACTCGCATGTCAACCGTTAAATTCAACTATAAATGAAAAATAATAGGTTTAGGATAGGGCTAATAGTAGTCCTTTTAGAATGTATATAGCAGTCTTATGAAATTTTGTTTCAGAATAGGAATTATTAGAGATAAAGTTTGGGAAAATTCCTTGACTCGGAGATAAAAAAATTTTCAGTTTTGGACGTTTAACAATTTTAGCAAAGTAACTCGAAAATTTTGCTCCAATATTCTTGAAGTTTTAATTTCTAATTTTCTGTAAGATTCAACAATAATTTTCGAGTGTATCAAGGTGGCCGTATCTAAGGGGGTTCTCATGAGGGGGTGACCCAAAAGGGGGACGACCCCCCCCCATGGAATGAAGCAAGTTTTTTAAAAAACTTTTTTTTGTAGATTCTATGTCTAGACAATAAACTAAACCCATTTATGATGTTTTCTCATCATATTTCAAAAAAATTATTGCTTTGCGCCACAAAGCGTTAAAATCTAATTTGCTTCCGTTCTCAAAAATAAAGATATGGAAAGTACTTTAGTTACAGCAATTCAATGAAATATTTTTTTTTATGTTCTATATATTCTTTCTTTAAATATACATTTTAAAATATTTTAAAATCACTATTTAAAGATATATGAACAATTTTATTTCATTAAAGAAGATTAACTTGATATTTAAAATAAAGTGATTTAAATCAGTGATTTTTTTTAAAAAAATCAGTTGATTTAAATCGCGATTTAAATCAGTGATTTTAATCAACTGATTTAAATCACCGCAACCCTGATTTCAGGAGTTCATGCAATTTCAAATAATTTAAATTTACTTTTAGAAATTAATGTACTTATAATTTCCTAATACTAGCAGAAACGGATAACTGTATGGCAAGCGAGCTGGTATCACATAGTGATCCTGAAAGAATCACGACGTGATTCTTGGGTGTTGATGAGCCAAGCGAACAGGGGTTGTTAGATATATATAAAGATTTTATAACTGTGCTAGGACAACCAGTGTCTTCACTGTAGCGAGCGAAGCGAGCAGGGTTTGCATGGATTGCAGCACAATCCTCCTGGTGTTGGCGAGTTTTAGCGAGCAGGGGCAGAGCCCCCTAGTTACAAGATAATTTGTCCCCTTCCAGAACAGAATTTCTGCTAATATACAAGGATACAGAGAGATGTTAATTTAATGCAAATAAAAATACTTTTTGAAACAAATATTGTATCTCTTTACTTTCAGCAATTTAGTTTAAATATCAAAAATGAGTAGGTTTTATCTTCAATCTGCAAACATAACTTTCTGAAAGTATGGAACACGAAATCTGTTTGGAAAAATGTAATAAATTATACTAATACAATGTCAAGATTATGCAGTTTCAGATAACATAAAAAAAATTAATGAAAGAGTAAAACAAGTTGCGAGAAAGCTTTCAGGCTTCACATTCAACCTTCTTACAAAGCCACTCCCATTTTTATAAATTTGATGCGGAAAAAGATTATTCTTCACATGTTGGCTGCAAGTCAAGCACTTTGACTTGCACCTGTGATTCGCAACTACTATCTAATTCAATATTTCCCAACCTTTTTCGTGCCATGCTCCACTTGAGCATTTCTAAAAACCTTATGCCCCCTATGTAACACATACATAGTTTTTAATATTAAAAAATTGAATTGTTCACTGAAGAAATTGAAATGATAGATCTTAAGAAGAAATCACTAGGATACTGTTGAAAAACAGTACAAGTTAATTTTCAAAACATATAATAGAAAATTGAAGTTCAAGTATCAGGATAATATTTTATAAGTTCACCATTTTTTAAAAGGTTACAGGTGTTAAAAACATTTATATATATATATACACTTGAAAATTATTCAGCGAGTAGATTCTAAAGAGAAATGTGCCATTTTGATCTGACAATTTGTATAGTTAAAAATTGCAGTGGTTGGTTGGTTGCTTTTAAAGTCTGGACGAGTCCATTTGCGAATTGTCCCCCTGCAGGACATAGGCCCCACATTGGGAGGCACTGATATAATTAGATGCCATTTTCTCTAACATAGTTAAGAGGTAGTAGAGAAGGGTTTCTCTTAATTACAGGGATGCCACTCACAAAAAAGCAAAACAGAGGAAATCACGCGCGAATTAAAAAAAGCAAAAATGAGGAAATTCTGCGTGAATTTAAAAAAGTTAAAGTGTGGGAATCACACGCAAGTAAAAGAATTTGTGAAGTAAAATTTCCATTTTTCATAACATTTATGCATGAATTTCATGAATATAATATATAATAAAATGAAAATTTGGTTATAATTAAAATCAATGTTATAAAATTAAAAGCTTTTTAAAAAATAAGCCGACTGCATAAAAACGAGGCTTACTCACACATACAACATACAAATATATATATATAATTTAAATTTGATTTTTAATTAATATTTTTACCCAATAAAGCTGTGCATGAATATTAGAAACAGAAATCCAATCCAAATCATATATTTTCACAATTAAAAATGTCCAACACTAGGACAGAATTTAAAATGTTTAAGTTACTAAAAAGTTAAATTACTGCATTCTTCACACAAATTAAAAATTTTGAAAAATACTAACAATATTATTAATTTTATTACAATGCTGTATTTTTACACACAAATGCAGAAATTCTATAAAAATAAAACATTTTCATTTTTTAATATTTGCACGCAGAAACATCTCTTCGATAGTTAGGATATTATTTTTTTAATTTTAACATTTCTTTTAGAATTAAGTTCAGAATGAAAGTTTTTGACAGCTTCACTTTTACTTTTATCCTCAACTTTTCTTCTATTGGATTCATTTACATTTTCGCCACCATTAAAATTTGCTTCATGCAGTCTCTTTAAAATGTGTTAGTTTTTTCTTATGATTTATCCTTTGCCTTTTAGCATCTGCAGACATCCTTTTTTGTCAGAGCTTTTTCTTTACTGGCATTTAATTCTTTTATTCTCTTTTCTCTTAATGATTTATTTTGTTTAAGTTTAACAAAGTAAACATTCCGTGAATTTCTTACATTTCTCACCAGTTTCGGATCAACTTTTTCTTTGAGAAAGTCATGTTTGGGAAACATACAAACTGCCGATTTTTTTTTTTTTGTGAGCGCAGCTCATACTTAATGCACTGCATAGCATTAAATGTTGAAACATTTAACCTATTGCTTCCAGGTGTAATCACATTATTCATTATGCTAAAGCTACTTTCCACTTTGGGTTCACGGAAGCAGGTTAGCAAAGCAAATGTCATCCTTGAAAGTAGAGGATATTTTGAGGTATTCTCCACATCTCTCCACCATAAATCAACAGATTCTTCTACAATATCACTAAAATGATCATTTTGAAAATTATGTATTTCCAAATCATATGCTTATTTTTCTGAATCTTGAACAACATTTGAAGCCTAGAGTGGCAGTTCTTTCATCAATTTTAATGCAACAGAAGTCTTTCTATTGCATGGATCCAGTGAAGATACTGCCTTTAAAAAAGGGTTGGCAAAAGGCGTTTTTTCCACAAGCCACTTAGCACACCCAATGTATGCCTTAAATACACATATCTTAAAATTTTTTTTATCACAATCAATTGAGATTTCGGAGCCAACTTTATAAGTTGCTTTGCAGTATCACCCACAAAGATTGAAGAAAAAGAAAGAAGAAATATCCGCGACAATCGAGGATTGATTTTTTAAAAAAAAAAGCGGAATTTTTCAAACTGCGATTTCCGCGGAAATCGCGGATTTATAAAAAAGCAAAAAAAGCGGAAATCCGCCGTTCGGCGGAAAAGTGGCATCCCTGTAATTAGATAGAAGGACTGGATCTAAGGTATGGGTCACAGCGACATGTTAAGATCTGATCAAGAAAATTACAATTATATTTTGATAACATTGTGTTAATGTATGTAAGCTGTGATAAAACTGTGTTAGTGTAGCTATGTATTAAGATGCAAATAATTTTGAACACATTCGATTCTACTTCAAATATATATGATTTTTGAACAGAAAGAATACATACTTGTTCAGAATTATCCAAACTAGTGCCTGGCTTAGTTATACACTTCCTGAAACATTTGTCAGTAATTTTCTGAAAATGAAAAAAAAAAAAAAAATGTTTAGAAAGTTTATCATATATATAGAAAATTCAAAATTTTGACCAGATGTTCAGATAAAGACTAAAATCTGAAATTACTAATTAACTAAAAGTTGAGGATCTATAACATCTTCCATTGTAAATATATTTTAGCAATATAATCAATATACTTGATGTCACAATCACATGTGCTATCTACATGAAATTTGAAATACTAGCAGGTGTAAATACAGAGTGAGACCCCAAGTAAATAAATAAAATCTTAAATTTTTAAAACAAGAAAGGGAAATTTATTCTTAGCTTTAGTATTATCTTCGGTTGGTATCTACAAGTTGGAACACACACGATTTTATCGCCAATATGGTTACCTGAGGAATCGCGCGGATTAGTTCCATTGGCAACCCATCAGCTAGATCGTTTACGTCATGACAAGTGTTTCGCTTCATTTGAGTTGTTTACATACTATGCGGATTTTTAAATAAGTTAAAATATTTATTAAATATTTAATTAAATAATAAAGTATATTTTAATTAGGATGATTTCAATTAGTAAAAATATGACAAATAGAACTTGGATTTATTTAGTGATTATATATTTTTCCGATCATATAATTGAGAGATTTTTTCTTTGCCTTATAATAAAAATCATTTGCATGGAATTTTTGAAGTCGCTTGGTTATATTTTGGAATTCATAATTTGGAATGCTGTCTTTACATGTGCGATGGTTTCCTTGATGTGCCGCATTATTCATTTCTTTTTCATATATTAAGAGCATTTCCTAACAACTGCAAATATTAGAACTGAGTAAGTCTTAATTTTTTACCATTACTTGTTTTGAATGCTACTAAGGGCAAATGTTCTGCTGCTTCATTCGAGTAATTAAAAGAAGCTGATTCCGTACATTCACTAAGCTAGCGAAGCTACGAGGATCCCACTTTGATGAAAGCAAAGCCGCTGATGTTTTTTTAAGTTAAAAAAATTTGCCTGGTGCCCACTTCAGATGACGCAGGCATCGCAAGTACAATTTTTCCTGCTTCATTAGAATAATTAAAAGTAACAAATTCCGCACATTCAATGAGCTACGAAAGCTAGTAGTTCTGTTGAAATTCTATGTTTAAAATAGGAGATAGTGCAACAACAAACCACAAATGCAATGGATTCAAAAAGATGAAATTCTGAGATAGTGCTTGGGTTCAAAAAATGAAATTCTGAGATAGTGCAACGACAAACCACAAAGCATTGGCTTCAAAACGAGTCAACATGTAACGATTAACCTTTAACTGTGACCGATGCACATTTATTTATCTTTAGCTTGGCAAGGTTTTAACTACGCTGTGTTCCAACTTATAGATTTCAACCTTATCTTCTTCCCTGTTTTTTTCCCCCCCTTGGAAATAGAGGAAATAAATTTGGCTATATTTTATAATCTTATAAAAGTCCATGATCTATGTACAAGGTAGTTTGGTGTTAGGCATATGGTCAATTGACCAATCTTAGGATGCACTTGTAGTATATTATATAAGTATCAACAGAATAAATTAACACTGACCTGAAAAATGCCAAACCCACAAGAATAAACACACTTTAAAAAAATTTAAAGATCAATTGCCATTTTAAAAATGAGACAAAATTTAGATAGAGTAAAACTGAAATGAAAATTAACATTTAAAAAAAAAAAATTGAAGCAAATATTGAACAAAAATTCTTATGGTATCTTTGAATCGATATAAACCATAGGAATAGCAAATAACCTTTAAATAGATGAAAAAAGATCAATAATTGTTGGACAGTCTAATTTTTTAACTGATTAATAATCATGATTCCACAATCAACTTTTTTCAAATTTATCACATTTATAATAAATGATATATAACTAGAATAAAATTAATGATTTTGATAAAGGTTATAAAAAATTTATCTAATCTGAAAAATTCCTTCTCATTCAATCAATCCTTAATATTATAGCAATTATAATAAATTTTAATGAATTATCAAAGGGTATCATTCCAGGAGTTAACTAATCTTATTTCAGTTAATTTATAAAGCGATGACTAACTTGATGTTGGTTATAAACTGAGGGGTTAAAAATATGCAGATTTCCAAAGCAAATGTTTGCTGAGAATGTAATGAACACATGTTCAGAAGATTATTACATACATTTTAATACAAGCTTTCAGTCAAATTAAACAAAAAAAATACAATATCAAGATACTTTGACAAAATCGGTGTAATCAATCTCAACGATTAAGCCAGCAAATGAAAAATACATAAAATGATGAAATATTTTATTTACTTGGAGTAGCTCTTGGGCGAGTAAAACTGCTACTTGCTGTTTAACTTGATCCATAAGCTCTTCCTTCTGAGCTCCAGAAAGCTTGCCTTCTCCTAGTGCATTCATTTTGATTTATTTCAACAAAAATACGTTATTTTAATTATGTGCTAAGTTAGTAATCAAACGAGATTTGCGAGAAAAATGATTTCTTTACTTCTTCATAACCCGGAACATGAGGGAATCAACGGTCTACAGTTAATAACCGCGAGCTGAATTTCTGAATTTTATTCATCGCTGCTATAGAATAGTGGTGAAGTACACGAATTCGAATGGACCTTATGCACCGTTTCGGTTCGAGAGTATAAAAAAACAGCTGTGGAGGAATAAGCAAAGCGATCGGCCTATAAGCGACTCAGAAATAAAAGCAGTTCTGAGTCAGCTGCTTAAGATTGACCAATGGCTGCCTCCCGTAGGTCACGTGTCGGAGGATGTGACGTCACATGCATAAGGTCCATTTGAATCACGAACAGTAACCGCTCTGAATCTGACCATTTTGATTCGAAGCCGGATCATTCTGGATTTCCATGAAAGCAGGAATCAATTAGCTGATTATCCACTGATTGTGTTCTATTCCCGCTCCGTTAAATGCCATTCTTTACATTAGTCATTGGCTGAGACACGAGGCTATGCTCGGTTCTTTGTTGTTGAATTTCAGACTCTTGTTTCCAATTTATTCTTTGAGATCTTTTCTAACTTTAAGAAAGTTAAAAAAAATTTTTGGACTTGCCTTCTTTTGGAAATCTTCCACTTTTGGGCTTAGAACCTCAGTAGCACAGAAATATTATATAATATTACCACAATGTTATACAATATTATGAACACCCAGGAAGACCGAATACCGTAATAAAGTATTGTGTTGTATGTATCAGTATTTCCGAGATACTAAATTTTCACAAATAATATAAAAACAATGTTTATTTATAAAAATCTTCATTTTAATTCAGCATATCACTCGATTGGAAGTTTTATTACAAAAAACACCATTGGAACAATTATTCTTAAAGATGCTGAATATTATATCATACTATACAATACAACGCAAACAATATTTTGATTTCTACATTTATAAGCATTGTTCAATATTTTAAGGTGAAGTTATTCTTACCGCCGACAGATGGCAGCATGATGATACCGTAACACTATTAATCAACGTTGAATCACATATGTCCAAAAAATGTTTTATAAAATGTTCATTTGAATAATAATGTTTACACAATCATTTTGTTTTACTGTATATAAAAGGCGGGCCATATTCAGCTAATGAAGTTAATCATAAAACAGCTCTCACATAATGGATTATCTACTGTTCTGTGGAAAAAATTGAGTGTTACTCTCATTGTAAAATTATGCTCGTGATTTATTGTTGCGAATCTTGTATTTGAATTTCAATCAATACTGTAATTATAAATGGCGTCTCGTAACACATTGAAAGAGGCATAAATAAATTTCAAAATTATTTTAAAACCCTTCAAACATATTATTATAATTACTTTTAAACCTTATTGTCTTAATTTATTAAATTAGCAAATTTAGATATAAGAGTTAAAATTTCTTCCTCTTTGACTTCTAATTCCATTTTGAACTCGAAATCGTAACGATAAAGGATAATTTAATTAAGAAAACTATTCAGATTTATTGTGAATGAACATGAAATTTCGTAGAGATCAGACTCCTACATTTTATTATCATCATTTACGTTGTCTGCTGCAAGTCTCGGTGGTCAAGTGATAAGGTGCCGATTTGATAAGCAAAAAGACTCGGGTTCAAAGCCCGTTGCAAGTAGAGGTGTTCAAAAAAGCACAAAATGTTATCCTTAAATTCAGCACTTAGGAATTAAGTGTTTAATATCTTTCCATGCTTCTAAAATGTATTTTCAAAATATTCAGTATATTGTTCAAAATTATATAATATTATTCAGTGTAGTACAATGTTATTTAATATGGTATAATATTATACAGTATTCTATGTCATTATCCAATATTATAAAAAAAACATTGTACAGTATTAAAAAGTCATACGTTTTACACCGTTTCAATATCAGAAAAAATATTATACAATATTACTTTCGCGAATTTTATGATATTAGACAATATTATGTGCCACCTCGGAAATTATCCTCAAGTCCTAATTTTACTTCTAGAAATCATTATAAAAGATCCACAACACGAAATTCGTCCTTTTTATTTACTTCCCAGATATCATGTACACTTGCAGCAAGTTTGATTTTTCTTGATATTAGCTTGTCATGACAAACTTGACGTTTCAACTTTGCAGCGAACTTCCTGCAAAGTAACAAAACATACCCAGATAGCAATTTTATTTTCCAGCAAATTTGCAGCAGACTTGCACTACAAGTCTACAAGCTTTCTGCAAATTTGTCACGACAAGTGTGCAAGTGTGAAACAAGCTTGCAGCAAGTTAACGCAAGCCTCGAAGTCACCATAGGACGAACTTGCAGCAAGCTTGCATTGCAAACTCATTGCAAATTATAGCAAAAACAGAGTACGAACACAACCCAGAATAGAAATCGCGACCTGCCGGTTCGGAAACTGATGCGGTAACCACTCAGCCAGTTAAACTCTGAGAGAAGATAGGTTTCGCTAATACATCGTTCCATTCGATTCGTATACAATTTATTTTAAACTTTTTTCTTGATTTCCTTAATTTTTTGAGTTGAGAATATGATTTGAAGTCAAAGAGAGAGCGATTTTCGCTAATAACTACGTTTTGCTAGTAGAATAAATTATGAAATTAGAGTTCAAATGTAATTACTTTAAAATGGGACAAAATGTCTAAGTTATTATCTTTCAGCAAACATTGACTGTTTTTTAGATTTAATTTTGTTTATAAACGTTAAAATTTCAACATTAAGGAAAAGGCGATATAGTTTTCTTTAAAGTGCGAGTGATATATTTAGCAAAAAGATGAAAAATGCTTCAAAATTTTTTTAATAAAAAAGTTAGTTTTTTTACAAATTATCATTGATTTATTGAATTAATGAAAAGAAGAACGATCTAGGAGATGCTATTAAAAATCTTTTTTTTAAACAGAGAGAAAGATAATTATCTCTTTGTGCTGTCTTTGCATGAAGCTTGTTTGGCAAACTTGCAGCAAGTTTGATTTGCAAGGGAGGTGGCGCTATTTGTCACATCGAACTTGTAGCAAATGCATTGCAAGCTTGGGTGGCGCTAGTTGTCACAGCGAACTTGCTACAAGTTCGTTTCAAGTTTGACGCGTCAAATTTTGCCATGACAAGAGAATATCAAGTCAAAATCAAACTTGCTGCAAACTTACGTGCTATCTGGGTAATCGACCAACCCACTTGCAAAACAAGTTTGCTGTTGAGATGTTATGACGAACTTCACACCACGATTGCAAAACAAGTTTGCTGCAAAGATGATAGCACACTTACAGAAAATCCTTGTCTCTGTTTTAAAAAACATCCTATTTTTAATAGCATCTCCTAGACCGTCCTTCTTTTTATTAATTCAACTAGCAGTACGCGCACGGCGTTGCCCGTGGAATCAGGAATTCAACAAAATGAAAAAAAAACGCCCACAATGACATGAAAAAGTTCTGAAAACAAAACAAAAGATACACATTCTTGATTTTCCCGCTTATTTCCCTTCGCGATAATAACATTTCAACTGTGGAAAAACAATACAGAGTTCGTTAATCCTAAACAATATTAAAAAATTACAAAGTTAAAATTATTATTATGCTACAAGTAAAATATGCGAGACTTAAACACTACCGAACGCACGGCATTGCCAGTGGAATTAGGACTTCAACAAAATAAAAAATAAAAGTAAAAAAAGCGCCCACAATGACATGAAAAAGTTCTGAAAACAAAACAAAAGATACACATTATTTAATTTTCCCGCTTATTTTTCTTCGCGATAATGACATTTCAACACACATGGCGTTGTCCGTGGAATCTGGGCTACAACAAAATGGAAAAAAAGGCCAAAAATGACATGAAAAAGTTCTGAAAAACAAAACAAAAGATATACATTATTTTGATTTTCCCGCTTAATTTTTTTTCGCGATAATGGCATTTCAACTGTAGAAAAGTAATATAGAGTACGTTAATCCGAAACAATATTAAAAAATTGCAACGTGAAAATGATTATTATACAGCAAGCGAAATACAAAATCGAATCCGAAAATAATAATCAAAGTCATTCAATTAAAGGCTGAGCTGTCAGCCAATCAAATAGCCAGCAACGTTCCGGAGAGATGCCGCGCGAGGAAACTCGTTAGAGGAAAAATATCTTTCAACTGACCAGGGAAAAATTAATTAAAAAAAAAACGGGAAAAGATATTTTAACCATTCTTGTTTTAAATCTGACAGAACCGTTGCAGTTATAAGCTGAAAAAATTTGAAAATAATAGTGTTATTAGAACGTTGGAGGCATCAAATTTAAAAACAAAAAAAATTTAGATGGCAAAACTTACTATTTTTTAAAAATTTCTCAACATTCAGTAAATTACGTTAGACGTTCAAAACAAACTTCATTAGAACGAAAATTATTTGTTCTATCCGATGGTACATGGATTGTTTTTCAACGATCATTAGGAAAGATACTACGACCGTAAACGTGCCAAAAATGACCCGAAACAACACAAAACATTAAATAAAAAATTTTCACGATTAAATCTTAAAATTCCGGCTTCCAGGGGCATTCAGACACCATTACAACTACCTGCGTACCAAATTTCATGGCTGTAAGTGCGATAGATTCGTCTGGACACAGCCCACACACACGCAAACATTGCATTTTATAAGTAAGATAAATCAATGATAATTTATAAAAAACTAACTTTTTTTATAAAAAAAAATTGAAACATTTTCCATCTTTTAACTAAATATAGAATTCGCACTCTAAAGAAAACTATATAGCCTTTTTCTTAATGTTAAAATTTTAACGTTTATAAACAAGATTAAACCTAAAAAACAGTCAATGTTTGTTGAAAAATAATAACTTATATTTTGTCCCATTTTAAAAGTAATTACTTTTGAACCCTAATTTCATAATTTATTCTACTATCAAAACGTAGTTATTAGCGAAAATCGCTCTCTCTTTGACTTCAAATCATATTCTCAACACAAAATTTAAAAAATTAATGAAATCAAGGAAATAGTTTAAAATAAATCGTATGTACTATCTATTAGCGCAATCAACCTTCTCCTCTCAGAGTCTATCTGGCTGAGTGATTAGTATTATAAGTTTAGGAATTGAGATGTCGGCGGTTCGAATCCGAGGCTGTGTTCGTACTACAGTTTGCAATGAGTTCGACGCGGCAGGCTTGTGACAAGTTTGACGCGTGGTAACTAACTCGTTTGCGTAAACTTGTTTCAAGCTTACACACTTGTCGTGTCGAATTTGTTACAAGTTTGCAGAGCAATCTTGTTCTTATCTTAAAATGTTGTTGGCAGTTACTTTTCAAAAATAAAAAATCGTTAAAAAAAGTTTTAAATTTAAAAATTTCGATTCTGTTTTAATAACTTTAATGAATTTTACAATTGCAATGTACTTCCTCTGTTTTCAGCTATACGTTAATTTATGGCCAGATATTTTTTAGGTGATTGCATAAAGGTAGGTGCAGTAATAATTGCATTTATTTGTATCCATGTTTCAGCTCCCAGTGTTCTGCTCATAATCAAATATAGTTATAATTTTAACCTTTGGCACCTATCAATAATTAACTTCCATAATTAACATTCTCAGGATTAACAATATATATATATATATAATTTACGGTCAATGTGGTAAATCGGTTATTATATATAATCACCGCTGTAATTATGCATAATAACCCGTCATTATATATAAAATCGTGGAATTTATGTAAAATAACTGATAACATATATACAAACTTAATCCGCAATCCGTCACGTATGTATAAACATAAAATACCAAATACATATAAGAAATATACCAATCAATGATAACAATATAAACACATATAAGATATAAATATAGGAAAAATAACAACAAAACTAATAAATAAATAAAATGAAAACAATAATAGGACAGAAAAAGTAATAAAATAAAATAATAATAAAGGAAAAAACCCTACGATAATTTACTAACTATAAAAAATCTACTATACGAAAATACGTGTTGGTGTCTTGGGGATATATATTGAAAATGTAACACTGTTTTCAATAAATTCAATGGGATGTTTCATAATTAGCATAAGTACCTGAGAATTACAAACAATGCTCTGAAATTAAACATAGTTAAGGCTTCCGAGAAGAAAGAAAACGCATTCTTCTTGACTAACGACCCTCGCCAATAAAATTTTATTTCAAAAGTAAATAGAAATATTGCTACTCAATTGGTTACCGAGTCGATTGGTATTGATTAGATTACTTCCTAGGAACTTGTTATAAAAAATCTCCGATAGGCCCCAGTTAGAAGGTTTGAAATCGAAGATATAGATGCATAATTAATGCCTTATCAAGAAAAAATACTCTGATAAATGAGGGCTGTATTAGCGCGTTTGGGAATACTTATGCGAGTAGGATAAGCAGGACAACTTTCCTATCCCCAACCTTTAAAGCTAGCTAGAATTTGTCAGATTTAAATAAAGGCTGAATGAAAAAGATAATAAAGTAAGATACAGACTTTTTTTTATTAAGGGCTCTGTATAAGCAGTTTTAGGCCATGAGTATGACAAACTGAAATAATAAAAGGTATTAATTTCAGATAATTTTCAAAGAGTTAGTTTCAGTTAAGACTATGAAATAAAATATTAAAACCTTATCGTAACT
>BGPR01002252.1:98176-144521 GCA_013235015.1 Araneus ventricosus | reverse complement strand
AATACTTTCATGCCTAATATTTTTGATGTAAAAACTACTTTTGTATAAAAAATTATAATACCCAAAATTCTTTTATCGTCTGAAACGGTTTTTAATTAAAATGAGAATATCATTTGAATTATACGATTTTTAAACCTTTAATATGGCGAAATCCGCGAAAATAGTTTTTGCGAGATGATACATATTTTTGAAAAAGATTAAGGAAAATGCCAAAATCTTGCTTAATTTCCAATTAACTGAAATTTTAATTAGCTTTGGGGCTTTTAAAAGTTGACGATGATCTTTCTCTTCTTATATAAATATATTTATAAAAATTATCAAGCAGTTCAGAAAAAAAGGAAAATTAGTTCAAAATCTAACTGTTGCGTAGCAACGGAGTAGCTATAAATTTGCGTTGTTTAAAAGTCGTCTGCATGTAATCAGTTATTCATTAAAGGTTGAAAAATGAATAAAAATTAAAGAAAAATGTCACAAATAAAAAAATTTGTAGCATTGAAATGGTAAAATTTTGTACTTTAAGATGGTATAAAATATTGTTTGGGGGATAATTTGCTCCGAACTTACTACGGAAAAATGCTTTCGGTTAATTTCTAATTAACTGACTGCTTTATTAACTTGTGCTCTTTGAATAGTTGACGGGTATCTTTCTCTTGTTTTGAATAATAAGCACGTAAAGTTTGGTTGTAATCGTTCCAGTGGCTTAGGAGATGTGGAACATATCCACATACCCACAATGCCTTTTATTTATATTAAAATATAGAACTTCTCATTTATCTATAAGTTTGATGCATAAAATCAAAGACAAAAACATTTTTTTGGTCAAAATGTGTTGAAGCCTGTCTATTTTACAGAATAGAACTTGAAAGAAAATCTTTCCCATTTTCAAGAAAAAAAACGAACGTACAGAGCAGTTATTGTTTCGAAGAATCTAATGTATAATATGTTGTTGTTCCAACACACACTAAACGCAAAATGGAAATTCTCAAATGAAATACTTCCAACAGTTTTTTTTATTTTTCTCTAAGATGCTGTAGTTGAGTGATAAAAGTATTCTCAGTTGGAAATACGAAATTTAAAAAGGAACTCCGAACGACGTAAATACAATCGCCAAAGAGCATTTTTCAACTTCAAAACCAGTTTTATTGCTCCATTCTGGTCGGTTGCAGTGTAAAAACCACATTCTCCGCATTACGCATCGAAATAAGAGGCAGTTACAACCATAAAAATGGCATCAGACTTGCAAATAACGCTACCTCAGAGTACATTTCAAAATATAAGAACGCATTTATATCTTTTTTTTAAATTGACGTTCCCCTTTCCCTAAGTAAGATGAGATTTTGCAGATAAAGAGTACCTGGAAATAGTACAGCTTTTTACATTATTCCGAATATCATAAAATGAAATTTATACACGGAAAATATAGATTACGAGCAGAAGAAAACCAAACATTTTCTTCTTCTCAATAGTTATTTCTTTAAACTAGGATGGCTTTCGATGAATGTCTCAGAGAATTTCGAAATAGATTCTAGAAAGTATTTGAAAATATTTTGCACACGCTTTCAAGAGAGCGAAGTTTCTTAGAAATAAATCGCCATTAGTTAATTTTTGTGAATAGGCAAATATATTTACAATAGTTACAATCCCACGAAGTAACAAATTAATCATCATTAAGCATTGTCTACACTGACAAACAGTAATATGTAACCTTTATTCAAGGAAGGTTTTTGATTTGACGATGTGCTCAAGGAGAAGGGGTAATCGCCTATTTTGCTTCATTATCTCTTTCTCAGAAAGGAATAAGTTTTTCGAAAGTTTGACATATCTTATTTTTGCATCTTTCTAATATTTTTGCAAACTACAGAACATCCAAATATTTTCTGTTCTGCATATGAAAATGGTGTTTGAGATGCCCCATTTTTAAAGATATTTTTAAAAATAAAGAAAATGAAAAAGATTTGATGAACGAATAAAAATATAAATTCAACTAATCAGAAAAATCTACAGCAATTTCATAATTCTATACCTGTCAAAAGTCGCATTCAAATATTTACAAATGCTCGGATGCCTGAACAAATTTGTAAGGGCTCTTCAAAAGTAAAATGTTCATCGCCTTATTATGAGTAGATCTAGTAAAATGCAGTGTCATAAAAATATTTCTTTTTTTTAATTGAAAGAATACGTTATAACATTAAGATATATCTGAAGAATTTAGAATGGAAACATTTAAAACATTCCAGATGAAAGCATGTAAGAATCCAGACGATTTCTTGTTAAAAAAGAAATTTGGATTTAGAATACACGACATGAGAATGATAAAAATCATCTCTTGCATAACTTTAATTGCCATAAGCTGAATGGGGGCTTTATTCCAAATTTTGTTCATTTTAAGACTTAGTTAAAATCTTGTTTCAGTATTTTGTGACATTTATTGTTCTCGCGGGATGGTAAGGGACTTAATATCGTTTCAGTATCTTTTCAGTAAAGAGGAATTGTAAGGCAGCTGTGTCCCACTAAGATATGAATTGTTCAGTAAATTAGTTTTGTAAATCTTCATTCGATAATATACGAAGAGAGGGGCTTTGAAAGGAGATGATTATTGTTCACTTTTAGTTTTGTTTCTCGGTTTGTTTCAGATAAAGCTTGAAATGCTTAATGATTCTTTTATCTTAGAAACCATTTTACCGTTGTATACTTTCATTTGGAATTTTCTGCCATAAAATTATCGCTTATTTAACACAATAAGCGCCATTTATATTCAAATAAATACAATGTATACTGTCTTAGTAGGCCATTTGTGTTAGTTTGAATACTGTGTTAACAAATTATAGAGGTCAAAACAGTATATATATGGTGGCGTTCAATGTGTTAAGCATCAATATTTTTAGGCAAAATTTACATTGTGAAGTTTATTGATTATTACATTAGAAGTCACGAAGTTTATTGTATAATGTCTGAATATATTTTTGGAGTTATTTCCTATTGTTAAACACTTTTATTTAACCCGACTTGCTTAAAGCTCATTATTAGATTAGTCAGATTAGCGTCCCGTTTTTAAGCAACACGAGGACTATTTTAGGACGGACCTCGTAATTTTGAACCACGATCAGATGACGAGGAAGACACCAGAGCTGGCAACCCTCTCTCCAAGCTTCCGCTCCACACCAACGTCTTTTTCAATACTTATATATATTATACTATTCCTCGCTTGCCCAAGCAGTTTTTAAGTTTATTACGTTAGGCATGTTTTTATATTTTATATGAAAAGAAAGAGCCTTCGTTTTGTCATTCTTTATTTTGTGAGCATCATTCGTCACACTTGTTCGTTGAGTACATGCAAATCAAGCTATTCTCTCACCACCAAGGTGGATCGAACCATGTTTATACTCCCAGCTCTCTTGTGTTTAAAAGTATTGCCCCTGTTCGGGCAAGGCGTGTATCATCTTATTGTACCTAATAAACCCCGTCCTCCACATGCTGGTGGGCTCTCTCTGCGCTGGTCCTCTCCCGGCCCTGCACCCTTCTTGGGTAGGCCGGGACAATGTGGGTATTTTTGCACCACACCAACGGGAGGGCGTTTGGCTCCCTACGCATGATTTAACATTCAACAGGCCCAATGCACGACGGATCTTCAGTGGAATCGGGTTTCGAACCTTTAGCCCTCCGCCCCGACATCTTGCCACCAGGCCACCGCGGCCTCCTGCTTGGAGCTCGTAATGAAAGAATTTTGTAATGGCTTTTTCACTCACTTTCTTCCGTACTAAAGCTTTCAAATTGTGTACACATGTGCAGAATACAATACACTACATATATGGTTTTCAAGCTTAATTATTAGTTAATAAATTAATTTAATTAAGTTTTGTTTCTATACTAGTGGTGTTATGTAGCAGTGAATTTGAGAAAAAAACTGAAAAAGATTCCATAATGCTCTTAAAAATGAATTATAAATTGATTTTTAAAGAGTAGAAAATAATAAAAATAAAAAATCTACTTTTTAGCTAAGTAATAAAACAGATTTTATTAAATTAATTTTTAGATGTACTAAGATGTAATCTGCACTAAATTTAAAACGAATACTTTCAAGTAAGTTTTTGTTTACATTTCAAAAATATTATTTCTAATTAAGCATACTTTTAAAGAAAGATTGCTGGTTGTGGACGTTCCGGTTAGTTCTGAAAAATGAAAATGATCGTTTGTTCAAAATCTACAATTAAATGACCATGATCAAACTTAGCTAAAGTTGCATTTCATCAGCTGCAGTAAATTGTGAAAGATTTTGTAACTGGAATCACAACAATAGCAAAAACATGTTTGCAATAATATCTTATCAAATATTTATTACACACGTTTGAATGTAAATCCTATATTTTAGGCACCAATCTTAGTCATTTCTCACTTCTAAGAAAACGTATTCTATGTTTACATGAATGAACACGTATTCGATTCAGATAATCAGGATTAGACTTAACTTAAAGTGTACTTTATCTGAAGCAGTAAATTGTATGCCATTTTGAATCAAGAATTAGAACGTTAAAAGAAGGTTCTGCAATAATATCTTATCATATATTTACTACACGCATTAAAACGTAAATCCTATAAAGTGTATCATATATCAGAATAAAATTATGGTTTGAGAGACACGTCTTCAAAATCGCTTCTACTGACTACCACTGGGTATTTCTAGGTTGCATCTTGCACTAAAGCATTGGTTCTCAACCTGTAGTACGCGTACCCCTGGGGGTACGCGAAGGACCAGTTGGAGGTGCGTTAACTCAAAGTCGGTAATGGCGGAGACAAGAAAACCTATGGGATTAAAATGCTACAAAATTAGGTGAAATTTGTTAACATCATTACTGTTGAAAAATACGAACCCACAACAATTGGGCATTGTTTAAACTGACAAAAATTTAATCATCATAGTTCCGGAAGTAAGATGACGGTTAAATGCGTCTTATGTGCAGAGGAACACGATTCCAGGACGTGCTAAAACATGAAAAAAATAGAATTCACGCCGAAATGTGTGAACTGTGGGGGGTCTCCATACTGCTTCATACCGGGGTTGCCCGAATTTTCCTAAGATTAAAAGTAAAGTAACAGAAGGTAAATCCTTCGCCTCAATCTTGATAGAAAAGAAAAACCAGTAAATACTCCGCAAAGACTCCGAACCAAAATGCCCAGGTCAATGAGACTCCAAAAAATACAGATACTTGCCTCCCTCTCTCTCAAGAAACAGTGAATTTTTCACTTCCTCAAGACCTGTTAGCCAACAAATAAGAACTTGTCGACCTCTTCAGACTTCTGAAACAAATGTAAATTATCTTAGCCAAAGTTCCTGATGTTAAAAAGATTAGAAGAAATGAAAAAATAGATAAAAAACTGAAAACCCTTCCAATAAACTTTTCATCCTCGTCGAAGAACTTAATGACATGACAACATCTAAGCCTCTCTCCTACCCTTTCCCCCTTATTTGATCTGACATGATTGCGATTTACAGCCATCTGTAATCATTATAAAGATACTTTTTCTCCCTTGCTTTTTTCCCCTGTGATGTTTTCCCTTCCCGCGAGCACAGTTCCCACGAGAAAGAGAGTAGAGCACCTTTGATTTCAGCCGCAGACCGCAGGCCAGCTGCGCCTGGTGGTCATTAGGGAGACGTTAGCGATGGTAATAGCTTCAAGCAGAAAGCGACCTCAATGCACAGAAATAAATATCTGTCAGAGAGCGCATTGAAGTCGGCTGATGAGAAGAATAGCGGTACTCTTTCATGTCACACCTGTATAGCTCCTGTGGTGAGAAAACTCAAGAACTTCCCCACGGTCGGATTTGACCACTGGAAACATGGAAGGTTAGTCGTCGGTCGCCCGGGAGTACGATTATCTAGTGGAGTGAAAGGAAGGCGGAGCTCCACCTCTTGAGGTAGGGTATAAAAACGGAATGTGGAGTTGAGAAAAAGGAGCGCGGTGAAGAACCGATTCAGGAGTCTCGAACTTGGTTTTCAGACTCCAGTGCGCCGAAAAGAGCTCTGTGATCAGCTCGGATTTAAAGTCCCGAATTAATTATGACTTGGGAAACAAACACTGAGAAATCAGCACTATTCCGAACTCTCGGCTCATCAAATTGCGAGCACTCCTTGTAGTCTCGTGCTTAGGCTATCACGCTGATAGGTGGAAGCTATCCATCCTGTGTTGAATTACTTCTTTTGTGGACTACGACTCCATTGAACTTTAATGTCTTAGAACTCTGATCCCAATGATCGAACTTTGTATATCCATATTTAATCAAGATTGCTATGCAAGCACTGTCCTTTAAATTATAGCTGTGTAAATAAAAGTACTTAGGTCAACCTAAGCTTTGCATTCATTTGATCGCACATAGGCCAAGACACCACAAACCCTACTTCTCTTTCAGAAAACTTATTAACCTGCTAATAATTGCCCAAATTACGTAGATTCATCCTTGTCAAGTTATTCTGCAGCAAATAATGGAATGGAGGTTATATGTTTTTCAACACAGTACCTACTGAAAAATTCACGTATCAATGGCAGAATTTTCTTTACCCAAATTCGTGTGAGAAGTAACTGTGAAAGTTGGGAAGTCCTAAAGCCTACCGTCAAAATAAGGAAAAAAGAAAGCAAAAGAAGTGTAATTTTAAGTATCTTTATAAATTAATGCGAAATTATTACAATACTGGTTTTATTCGTTTTGGAGTTGAACTAATACTATTTTAAAAACGGAATAAAATGTAAAATCCAAAATAAGTCCTGCAAATGTTATTAATTCGAGCAATTTGACTCTTAAGCTAACCTAAGCCCTTAAAATTACTGATAAAAACACTTCTTTGCATAGACAAATGGCTGGAAGGGGTATGACAGTATAGGGTACGCGAAAATAAAAGGACTAACCAAGGGGTACGCGAGGGAAAAAAGATTGGGAACCGCCACACTAAAGCTTCATTTGCCATGATTAGAGAGAAAAAAAAATGGTGGAACCCGATACTGAAATGATGGTAATTAAACTACGCTTACTGACTTCAGTAACACGAGAGCTTCATTACGGAAGAACAACAATATCTATTCTCAAGATATCGGTCTTAAATGTACCAAAGGGTGGGTTTAAGTGCCAGGGTAACCTCTCTATTAGAGAAATTGATTTAGGTCGAGAAAGCCCGGGAACCTTTCTTTCCCTTGAGTTATAAGGACGATTAGAGCTTTTTCCTGTTACAGGAGGTTAAAGTAAAATGTAAATGGCAATTGGCAGGGATTAGAACCGAAAAGCTGGAACGTTGTTGGCTGGGATTTAAAGGGTAGTAGACGAATCAAGGGATCTGTTACGCTACGTTACCGAACAACACCGATTAACCAGTGGTAATGCGGATTTAAACGCTACTGAACATTTATTTTTATTTACTTCCGACGCTCTTTTACTTACAGGTTGTTTTTGCTATTTTCAGACGCCTCTTTAAACACATCAGACAGAATCTGGTCAAATGTAAAATGTTTCAGCAAATTTACCGCTCTCTTAAACTCAACATCTATTTTGATTTCTTTTTCAATGCTATGTTTTGTACAAGGCGCTTCTTCGATTTTCTTATAGCTTTTTAAAAGATGGAAGAGAAGAATTGTCAAACGAGGGATGTTTTCAGGAATTAATAGTGCTCCCCTTGTTTCACACTTAGATTAGCATAAAGTTTAATCAAAGTTGATTTTTGATACCTTTGACGCTTTAAGAGAAACAACTTAGACTATAATGATTAGACAATTGCTTTATCTTTTCTCTTTTAGAGGCACAAATAATTTATTTTACTTCTTGAAAACGATATTTTTGGTTATGTAAATCCACAAGATTAAAAATAAGAAGAAAAAAAAAATAGAACTACTGCTGCCATCTGTTGTCTTCAATGTAAACTAATTTTTTTTAATAAATAATAAGAAGATTATCACATGGCTAAGGGAGAAATAAAGGTTCTTAAATGGTGGCTTGCAAAGAACATCCGCCCATAAAGAGTCAAATATAACAAGAAATAGTGTGTACTAAGAAAGTGAAGTTTAGTTTAGCTCGATTAACATCCTGTTTTTAAGTTACAGGAAATGGGTTATTCCGAGATGAACCTGTTTACTTTGAACCATGGTCAGATGAGGAAAGCGACGCTTCAGGAGGCATCCCACATTCCCACTTTCATGCCACATCAGTTGGAGGACGTTTGACCCTGACTTCCTTAATGAGCAGAAAATGTGATATACTACATTATAAACGAAGCAACTCCATTTTGAATAGTATGAAATTTTTTTCTCTTATAAATAAAAATGATTTCTCTTTTAGTACATTAGAGACATTTAGAAAATGATATATATCGAACGTTTTAATGTAATTGTCTTCACAGAAAATTATTGAACCTATTTTCTTAAAAAAGGTAATTCTTAAATGCACACAAGGAATAGAAATCCTCTGCAGGTTATTTATTCAAGATGTTTTTATTTTCTTATCGTTAAATATTGGAAAGGTATTCTTTGAAGTGAGTAGAAGCTTTCTCAATTGAATGGAAATTAACACAATTTAATAAACTGATTTTAACAGCTCTTTATGATAGAAGATGCCAGTTTTTAAAATAAATTTTCAATATTCTTAAGCTATAAGTTTTTTGAAGTTTATACACCGATTTCTAATGTATTGTTTTTGTAAAGAATTTAACAGTTGATTTTCTAACATTCATGATTCCCTATTTTTGTCTAAGAATGATCAACGCATTACATAAGTTGTTTTTAAATAAAGGGGCAAACTTTAAGAGCATGTCAGGCATACGATCAGAATCAAAAACACATAGGAATGTGGATGCGGAAATGCCATCTGGTGGCAGCAGATGGCACTTAAAATAGCACAGTAGACTTCTCTTAATGTGATCGCGGTTAATGTTATCATTCGCTTTATATTATCAGAAACCTGTGGTCCCGAACCAACATATCCAAATGTTCACAAAATTATTCGTTTAGTGTGATCACTACATCGTTTAATGTTATCAGTTTTGAAGTAGAGATTTGACCGATTCCTGATTTTTAAACAGATTTAACGATTGACGTTCGTAGAATTTCTCGCTCCACATGTAAGGAAACATCTGGGGTCTACTTTCTCCCACAGCTTCCCAAGAATTTCGTGGTTTATTTTTCTTGTTCTCTCTTTGAAGGTCGTCCATTTAGCGGGTAGGGATGAGTTTCACATTATTTAAATAGACTAGTGGACTGGCTTGAAATCTGTTGAACAGCCATAAAGCACTGTTACCTGCTAAACAATTACCTCAAAATGGATTTAAAAAAGAACTGATTTGAGTGTTAAAGAGAAAATTGAAATTCTTAACAGGTGTGAAAGTTTACCTGAATGCAACGCTGCGGTGCAGTTGAAAATTTCACAGCCTCGTCTTTATACAATTTTGAAAAATCGTGAAGACCTACTGAGGCTAGCAAGAGAAAATGAAAACACCGATTGTAAGCGAAGCAGATGCGGCAAAGAATAAAAAGTTGAAAAAGCCCTAAAACTTTGGTTTAAAAATGTATGAGAACATTACTCTCCAATCAGCTGCCCACTAATGCGCTAAAAAACAGATTTGGCAGCAGAAATGGCCCAAAAAGAATTTGTTCATGTAGATGGTTGGTTCCACCGTTGGAGAAAAAGGGTAAACGTCGTTTTCAAGCGAACTCATGGAGAACAAAAGCCAGCTGATGTAGCAGAGGCGGAGCGGATCAATGAAGCGAAAAAGAGTGACCGAAACTCATTGCACCATATGCCCAAAAGATGTGTACAACGCAGACAAATGTGGACTGTATTATAGAGCCATGCCAAGACATACTTATCAAGGGTGAAAGTACAAAAGGCCATTAAGTTTCAAAGGCGCGTGTGATTATTCTGTGCCTTGCGCCATCATGATTGGAGAGTAAAAACAACTTTTAGTGGTCAGCAAAAAGCCACGTTTTTTCAAGGGCATAAAAAAGCTTCCGGTCGACTACTTCGCAAAGAACTCTGTTTGCTGGCTGCTGAAGTGGGACAAATAACTTAATCACAAAATTCTGCTTCTGATAGACAACTGCAATGAACATGTCGAATGTAGAATGTGTCGTTAAAACACACCAATGTTGTATTTTTGCCAGCCAATACGACATCCTTAACACAGACTTGCGATCAAGGACTTATTCGTACTCTAAAGGTGTACCACCGTCATGAAATGCGGGCCAGAATTTTAGAGAGTTTTGAAGACAATGAAGAAATTAGTGCAAATGACTTGTATGAAAAAACAACTCTTCTAGAAGCAGTGCATCTCTTAACAAGTTCCTGGAATCGGATATCGGCCGACACGATCAGAAACTGCTTTGCCCACGGTCGCTTCTGTGAAGCATTAGAAGAAAAACTTTAAATTGTCATTAAACCTACTTCAGTTATGCAAAAGGAAGAGTGAATGTTCATTGACGAGGTCATTCCAGTAACTGCCACACGGACAGATTTGGAAATTTTCCGAGCTGTTAATGAGCAAGTCCAAGCAATAAAAGGTGATGATTCTTACTGGACCAGTGTATTGAAGAAAACCCTCCAATGAGCCAAGCACTTGATATTTTGAAACACGGCATGCAGCATCATTCAACAAATTTTAGAAAACAATACGAGTACAAACAATATATTAATGAACTGTTAAGGAATAATAGTCGACAAGCAGCAACTAATGAATTTTTTTAATTGTTACTTTTGAAATAAATTATAGATAGCCCTGAGGTAATTGTTTTTTCCTCTTCCCTTGATTTGATAAAAATATAGTTGATTTTACACAATTCGGTTATTGTTATCAATCGGTTAATGATATCAAAATTCTTAATTACGGAAGTTATCACTTTAAACGGAATCTACTGTAATTTAAAATAAAAAATTGGGCATTTTTTTCGAATATCTCCCGAAAGGAAATGGATGAATTTTCTTCGAACTTCAACTATGCAAAGAATATTTTTCACTCACAATTCACAATGAAAATTCGGGCACAAAGACACTTAGGGGACCGAACAGAAAGTGATGAATTCGAAAAGGAGTTTTGGCCCACCCTTCTTCACAAAAAGTTGACAATGGTTTGAAACTTTCATCAATTCTCTTGTGCGATGTGAACAATTTTTGCATGCATATTCGAAAAATAGCACGTTTTTTGAAATACCCTGATTTGATGACTAATGACATTTCATAATTTACTTTTGTAAATAACAAACAGACTAATAATATTTATGTTGATTTCTTCAACAAAAAATGATTGCACAGCTATCTGGAGTTATTTTTCATCTTTTCATTTTAGAATGGAACATTACATTTGGAGCATGCTGAAAGTATGCGAACAGAAATTCAATCGAAGCTTTGGAAGACACAACGAGCAAATGAACTTTTTCATCTTTTTGTATTTGTTTTTGCTTTGAGTGAATAAAATTTATATGATTTTTGCTTTTTTGTTACTTATATCCAGAGAAATTAAATGCGTTTCATTATTTATTTATGGAAAACCAAACTAATGCATTTTCATTATTCCGTTATGAAAGAACTATTTTCTAAATTGCTTTCCTTGAATTCCTTTATTGTTTTGAATATCCGCTTGCTTTTATACCGTTTTCTTTTGTGAGAAGTTCATTTAATGGTGATATATTTTGTGATGAGGCGGCCATAAATCATTTCTGCTTAGTTTTGTGTTCCTTTTTTAAAACTGAGGCTGATGGTGGTTAATGTATTTTTTCTAGATTATGCTTTAAACAATTGATCAGACACGTTAATCTTAAGTTAATTATACGTATTATCCTGTATTAAGTAAGAATGAATGTATGTCCTTAGACTATAAATTATAACATTATAATACTACAGTAGTTTTGTTACATTATTAGATATATTCTGTGATCAAAAGGTTTCTTAACAAAAGCCAATAACCTTTATTTAAGCCTAAAATGGAGTCAAATGATGTTCACACGACCAGAATTTGATGAATTCGAAAAGGGATTTTGGCTCACCCCGCTTCACAGAAAGCTGATAATACAGGCCTGCGAAATTGAAATTTTTAAAAAATAAAAAAGAAGTGTTCGCTGATTTTTTATGTTAATTGGCGAGCTGATTTCGAAAATGACCTCCATTTTTTCCATCACGTCAGGATTTTTTGTTAAATCGATATAAATATTTTTGCTAAAATCCTATTTGAAAAAAAGTTCTCTCGAACAATTTTGAATGTACTATCTGGCAACAGTGGTTTTTATACATTTAATTCAGAAAATCACCAACATACTATTTTAATATGTTTTTTTTGTGGTCCCTTACATAAAATAGACGATTGACCAAGAGGAGCAAATATTATGTTTGTGTGCATGAAAGTTTGAATCAAATTTTAAACTGAGCAAAAACTAAACAAAAAATGTTTCTATTTATAAGTACGCACTCTTTTTCCTTTGAAACTTCTTTTTAACGTTCTTCTTTTATGTTTAATTTATGGTAAATGTTCATAAAAATCCAAGTAAAATTGAAGTTTTCAAGAAAACATGACGTGATAGAAATTTTTCATTATTATTTTTGAAATCAGCACCAAAATATACAATAAGTTTAGCCATCAATTATCTTGTACTTTTTTCATCGCAGGCCTGTGTAATGGTTTGAAACTTTCATCAATTCTTTTGTGTGATGTGAACAATCTTTGCATGCATTTTCGAAAAAATAGCACGTTTTTTTAAACACCCTGTATTTGATGACTAATGACATTTCACAATTCACTTTTGTAGATAACAACCAGACTAATATTATTTATGTTGATTTCGTTAACAAAAAATGATTGCACAGCTATCTGGAGTTACTTTTCATCTTTTCATTTTAGAATGGAACGTTACATTTGGAGCGTACTGAAATTATGCGTACACAAATTAAATCGAAGCTTTCGAAGAAAAATAAGAGAAAATGATTTTTTTTCTTTTTGCATTCATTCTTGCATTGAGCAAATTAAATTATTTAATTTTTTCTCTTTTTGTTCCTTTTCATTAACTTCGTTAAAACTTGTATCCATAGAAATTAAATGCGTTTCATTATTTACTTATGGAAACCAAACTAATGCATTTTCATTATTGCGTTATGAAAGAACTATTTTCTAAATTGCTTTCCTCGCATTCCTTTTTGTGTTTTGAATATCCGCTTGCTTTTATACAATTTCCTTTTGTGAGAAGTTCTTTTAATAGTGATATATTTTGTAATGATGGCTATAAATCATTTCTGTTTAGTTTTGCGTTGCTTTTTTAAAACTGACGCTGATGGTGATTAATGTTTTGTTTTCTTAGATTATGCTTTAAGCAATTTATCATGCTTGTTAATCTTAAGTTAATTATACATATTATCCTGTATTAAGTACGAATGTATTATTTGTTTCTCGTGCGTATATCTGAATGCGTAGGAACTGTATTGGGATTTAATTATGGAAGTAAATATTAAAGAGTATTTAAATATATAAATAGTGGAAATAATTGTTACTTGTAATCCTGGTTGCAAACTTCCTTAGACTATAATTTATAACATTACAATACTACAGTAGTTTTGTTACATTAGTAGATATATTCGCTGATCAACAGGTTTCTTAACAAAAGCCAATAACCTTTATTTAAGCCTAAAATGGTGTCAACTGATGTTCACACGATACGCGTCAAATGAACCAAGAAAATTATGGGCATGAAATTTCTCCTTTCTCCTGGGAGGGTTTAAGGAGGAGAGGGGGCTATTTCGCACATCCTGAGGAAGTGTTGTGTTGTGTGCGTTATATTTTGGAATCCACTGCACATCTTGGAGAGAAGGAAGGACCTCAAAGCACAACACGGAGTAAGACAACGTGCAGTTAGATGGTAGATGGTAAGCATTTTATTGTTTGTCATGTGGCTGTGACTACAAGTGAATTGACCCCATTGATCAAATCAAGGAATCTTTAGAAATAGGGCATGACGCTGGGTGTGGACAAGTACATATATGAATTTAAGGACCGAGGAATATTAAGAGAGCGTCTTTAGTCAGTTTTTAAATATCTGGAGCAAATATAATTCAAAAGACCATATTTATTTAAAAATTTCTAAATAAATACATTTAACAGCACCTGTTTTTTTCGTTAAACTGCAACCTGACTGTCGCAGCAGGTTTCTTATGACATCACTGGAATAACATATAAAGAAAATACAGAAAAATGTTTTAGTTACTTTTTGAAATTAAGGATTTGTTTCTTGTCATCGAACCTCTTGCCTAAGCAATAGAATACTTACGAATAGATATCACTTTTCTTTAACTCGTTTCCTGTTCGCAAAGATGGAATTTCGTAATTGATTTGTCACTCCCTTTTTCCGAGCAAAAGTTTTCAAATCTTTTACACGTGTGTGTTCTAAATGAAAATACAATATTTTAATATTTTCAGAAACTAATTACGAGTTAATCTATTAATTAATTTAAATTTTACTTCCCTTTAAGTTTCGCCTCCTGGTAATGAGTTTAGAAAAGATGATATCAAGATTCCGTGATATTTTTAATAATGAATTGTAAATGAAAGTCAAAAAGTAGTAAATTAATGAAATAAAATATACTTTTTAAAACACTAATAAAAATGCATTTTATTTTTGAAAACTTTTTTCTTACGTATTTTTCTTATTGATATTAAATATATAATTTCATTTGCAAAGATGCTTTAAGATTTATCTGTAAATAAAGACCATAACTTCGGAAAATAAAATCTTACATAATGCAATTCCTGTAAAAGTCACTGTAAAATACGTCCGACAGAGGGAGGAACAAGAATGACAGGAAAAATTTGAAATTCAAGAGCCTGAATAAAAGGTCGAAACTTTCAGAAGTTGAATGACTTTTCCCACAAGACATGGAAGAATTGTGGCGAGACGAGACTTAGATGAAATGTTCAATTTCCAGATCCCTGAGGCAATTCTCTACTCAATCACGTTCTGCCGTCTTTTATTTTTGACTGGAACTTTAAACGACAAGAAAGTTACATAATGAACACATAGAAAACAAACAACTTTTGTTCTCAAGGGAGGAAGCAGAACTGACAAGAGTTTGAGTGGCTAAGAATGATATTTACCAATCAACTACCCACACTCGCTGATGTAGTTTGATTTCTGCACTTTTCAAATAGGTTTCAAGAAAAGAAGAGATAAAACTTTCCTCTTAACTTTTTAATTTCACTTGTTTGCGAAATTTTCCTTTAAATATGGAAGGAAATTTGTCCCTCCTAAAGCTTAGGTTATCGCAAAAGTTATGCGATCTTAATTATGTAAAGGAGAATTTTGCTCTTTAACTTCGAAATCTTTATTGCCTTTTGTGATAATGAAACTTCATGCTTTCCGTCACAAATTAAAAAAGGTTTTCAGGATGATCATATATTTCAGATTTCAAGTCAATATGAAAATAAACTTATTCCATTAATTTTTTTTTTAGATTTTAGGTTTGAAATAGACATTTTAGAAGGCCAGTTACATAGATTAAATAATTTAATTTGCAATTTTTTTCCAATAGCATAGTACAGAGTGGTCCTTAATTATTGGACCCATTTCAAAAATTAATAAAAATACCCTATAATATAGCGACTTCGATTTTTTTTAAAATGAAAGAGTAGCTGAAAAAGTTTTTTGAGATAAGTAATGCGACGATACGCGCACAAAATATGCGCAATTCAACGCAAGTGTCAAAATGGCTATCGTGCAGCAGAAGGCACGTCTGGAATGTCTCTGTTTTTACGAAAGCAAATCAATTGTAGCAGTTCAAAGAATTACTCGGTTAGAGTATCGAAAATGTCAGTCTCCAAGGAAGAACTCCATCAAGCGTTGATATAAGAAATTAAAGGGAACAAGAAATGTGCATCACTGAGGGAAACATTCACTCCTTAATTGCTCAATGCAACGCTCATCATTCATTTTCATGTATTTGGTATTTCCTATGGTTAAAAAAGTAAACTCATTTCATGGAGTTTCTTTTCTGCACGCTTTCAGGTTTGGAGTCCATTGGAGTTTACAGATTTTAAAATTTTAATTCTGAATTTAATTTTTAGTTAATCGATTTCATTAAATAAAGTTTGGTTCCGGTTGAGTGACGTACTTGCTAGCGAATTTGAAAGAAAGTAGAGTTCAAGATTTCATTATATTTATAAAATGAAATATAAATTAAATACTAAAAAGTATAAAATAATTAAAATTAAAAAAATCTGCAATTTAACCCACTTGTAAAAGTATGATTTTAGAAAAAAAATTTAAAAAAATTAAATTTATTATATTAAATTAAATTTATTTTATTCTGAAAATTGAAACCATAATTGCGTAGATGTTCCTTGTATACAAATATTCTTTCATACAAATTCAGTAAGAAATAATTCTTCTAAGAATGAGAAATTGTACAAATTAGGAACAAAAACAATTGCGATACTTAGAATAATACATTTTTGTTAAGTTATTTAATTTATCTCCAGTGCGACTCATGAACATACTTTTATTTCAGTATTCAATATTTTTTACTTATTATAAATTGTATTAGTTTACCTGAAATATTATCAGTAACATGCCTACAATTTTAAGAAATATTTAGGATTAAAATCTTTAGAATAATGCATTTTTTATTAAGTTATTTCATATATCGTCAGTATAACTGCTGAATATATATTTATTTTGGTTATTGAATATTTTTTAATTATTAGTAATTGTATTACTGTACCTGAAATATTATCAGTAGAATGTCTACAATTTTAAGAAATGTTTGGGATTGCAATCTTCAAAATAACACATCTTTTGTTATTTTATATATCTCCAGTGTAACTCCTAAACTTAGTTTTATTTTAGTTATTGAATATTTTTAGTTATTAGAAATTGTATAAGTGTACCTGAAATATTATTAGTAACATGCCTGAAATTTTAAGAAATGTTTGGGATTGCAATCTTTAGAATAATGCATTTTTTATTAAGTTATTTCATATATCGTCAGTATAACTGCTGAATATATATTTATTTTGGTTATTGAATATTTTTTAATTATTAGTAATTGTATTACTGTACCTGAAATATTATTAGTAGCATGTCTACAATTTTAAGAAATGTTTGGGATTGCAATCTTCAAAATAACACATCTTTTGTTATTTTATGTATCTCCAGTGTAACTCCTAAACTTAGTTTTATTTTAGTTATTGAATATTTTTAGTTATTAGAAATTGTATAAGTGTACCTGAAATATTATTAGTAACATGCCTGAAATTTTAAGAAATGTTTGGGTTGCAATCTTTAGAATAGCACATCTTTTGTTATTTCATATATCTTCACTGTAACTTCTAAACATAGTCTTATTTTAGTTATTGGATAAATTTTAATTATTAGAAATTGTATTAGTGTACCTAAAATATTATCTGTAACATACCTGCTATTTTAAGAAATGTTTAGGACATTCTTTCGAAGATTTTATATCTACTATCAATGTTACATTTACTTTATAAAAGCCCAGTAAATCCCGAGACATTTCCCTTCCTATTAACATAATTGCGTCTGCGAGAATCTTTGAGGACCAACATTTCTGAGAAAAGTCGATAAGAAGGTAGATACACGAAAAACATACCTGAAAGCATCTCTTACTTCTTGCTTATTCTCAAGAAAAATTTTGTCTGGGTTCTGGGTAATTTCTTCTGAAAGATACTCTAGAGTGCTTTCTGGTCAAAATACTGTAGGAACCTGCGGAACATCCGGAACGATATTCTTCAGTTCAAACTGCTTCAAAGTTGTAGAAAACTTTTTATCAGACTAGAATACTGAACAGTTGAAGTGTATAGCATGTTATTTTTTTGAAAGAATTCTTGGACACCTTCTGTTGTGAGCTACATTTTCTTTACCACAGAAAATTGATACAAAGTTAGATATGAAAACGATATGCATAAAGAGATGTCTGAAGTGTATAAGGTGGAAAGGATGAGAAAAATTTTTAAAGCAAGTTATGGTGAATATATATACTCTTTAAGAAATCTATATATTTAAAAGATAAAGCGAAATATTTTAACTTTTATTTCCTGACACTGTATTGGGCAGAATTGCGCAAATGACAACACCTTCTAATTTCTTTATGTTTGTAGTATTCAAGTCAAAAAGTTATTTTAAATCATTATTTATTATTTTTATAGATTATCTGAATGGGATTCTTATAAAACGATATATGAACGGTGATCGAATAATTTGAGTATAAAGTATGGAATTTTAAAATTGAATCAATTTTTATTTTAGAAAGACGTGTTTAATAAATGTATAAACATTTAAATCTATTGAGATTACCAAGAATGAAATAATATATATTTTCCCCTTTTGAGTTTCAGGACTGAAATATATAGAGTATTAATCGCAATTTCGGTTATTTGTGGAAAAAAAACACAGTTTATTAAAAATAATAAATAGTCTAAAATATATTTAAAAAGTATGTGTTGTAGTTGGATTCAACCTGTTATTTTTGCATTCGTTTCGAATTTTCAGTTATATCTTTTTGCGATTGTTTGGTTTATATAACATTTTTCGTTGCAAATCAATATAATGAGAGAAGAGCAAGTGGCATTTGAGCAGGTAAATATCAACGGATCTGCTCAATAGATGTCTACATCTGCACCGTCATGGATCAAACAACATCATACGGGCATGGTTTAACCCCTCAACTTGGGTACCCGAACTCCATTCGTGCATTGAATTAAGACGTTTTAAAACTTATTAAGGGGAGTCGGAACCCTTATACCGACAATGTTAAATTGACCATTTCGATGTACCTTTCCTCAAAATGTGTTATCGATACATATTTGAAATTTTTTATACAAGTAAAGTACACCTTTCTCATTATACTGAAAAATTTATTTTTTTACAAATTTTTTTGTGTAAACCGGACAATGTTAAATTGGCCATTTCGATGTACATTTTCTCAAAATTTGTTATCGATACATATTTAAAATTTTTATACAAGTAAAGTACACCTTTATAATTATATTGAAATGAGCCTTTGGTTAATTTTTTTTATAAATTTACAAAATATTTAATTAGACATAGTGAAATTTTACCCCATTTTGACACAAAAAATTGTAAAAAATAAATTTTTGAATTTAAAATTAAACTCATTTCAGTACAATGAGAAAGATGTACTTGTATAAAAAATTTCAAACATGCATCGATAACAAAGTTTGAGCAAAGGTACATCGAAATGGCCAATTAAATAATGTCGGTTTTTACACACACAAAAAAAAAATTAAAATATTAATTTTTGAGTTTTAAAAAAAACTCATTTCAGTGCAATGAGAAAGATGTACTTTACTTGTATAAAAAATTCAAATATGCATCAATAACAGATTTTGAGAAAAGATTCCTCATAAGACCGTCAAAACTATGCGGTCTGTCTCGTGACCCCTGTTGATTCTATTTAGTTTATTTACATTAACGTCACATTTTGAAGCAACACGAGAGCTATTTTAGGACGAACCTCGTAATTTTGAACCTTGTTGAAATGACGAGGAGACACCTAAGCTGGCACCCCTCTATAAACTTCCGCACCACACCAACGGGAGGACGCCGTGTTGATTCAAATGTGAAGTTAATCGAACAAATCAGTGAGTATTTCAGTGTTTTCGTTAAAAAAATGTTGCTTGTCTTAACTCAAGTATTTGAAACGTTATTCAGATTTAAAATCGTTCAAGTGAATTTCAGTGATGTTCAAACATAGATAACACTGCAAATGCTGGCTGCTGGTGAAATAAGAAAAACTTTCTAAGGCCTAATAACAAAGGCTAACATATATAGAATAAATTTAAAAACTAATGCTTTAGAAAGGTAAAACAAGCTTTTAGTAACATAATCAGTAATTTGAAACAAGTAGTAATTTGAACAATAAAAGGAAATGCGATTTTTAGAAAAAAACTATATTCTCAGGGAAATGACGCATACAATAATTTTGAATCAAAGATAAATGAAGTTCAAAAATCGCATAATATTTTCAGCTGTTCCGGGAATTCATTTTTTATATCCTAACTATAATAAAAATGAATGTCGCTCATATTTTAGAAGTGCATTAAAGCAATTTTTTTGAAGATGTGAATGTGAATTTCATCTGGAACACTGAAAGCACTTTATAGAAACGATGATTTGTAGTTATAAAGCTTTTTCCCCATTTCTTTAATTGCTTCGGAGATGGAGAACATGGAAGCGCAGAATGTGAAGAGAGTGTGAAGCATATATGGAAGGCACATAAAATACTTTCGCGTTTCTTATTTGAAAATTTTTTTAACACAACATAATGGGGAATTATTTATTTAAAATTATTAATTAATATATTTAAGAGTTGAGTGAAATCTTTAGAATTCTTTATCTCCTAAGCTAAGAAATCTTGCGTGTGCACGTTTTAAAGAAAATCTAGCCTTTTAAATAACCACTTTTTAAAACAAATAACCGCAATGATTTTTCTGCTCTTGAGAATAATCTTTCAGGAAAGTTTTGCAATCTAACAAAAATAATCAGACTTTTATGAAACAAATGGCGACATTCAATTCACCTCACTCATATTACAGATTTATCTTCAATTTAAAAAGCCATAAATCAGCATTAGTGAAGTCTCATTTGTGTTTATAAAATTTCTTTTTGCTTCTTATATTTGTCAGTAAAATGCTTATAAAAACAAACATATTCCAGCAAGCTTTTCAGTTTTGATTTAAGATTTTCTATATACGCTTGCATAAGTCTTCGGAAAATGCCAGTAAACTTAAACTCCATCGTGAAGGCAATCCATATAAAAAGTTATGATATAGATTCTAGTAATCTTAGAAACGAGACATGGAGAAAATGTTTTTTTCCCGAGTTAAACAAGGATCAGAGAATAATTCCAAGTACTGAAATTTCCCAATCATTTCTAAAGTTCTTAGTCTAAGAAAACGGCGGAAGTAACAAACATCATACAATTTTATGCATATAAAATGCTGCGGTTCAAAATTTGAGACGTCTACAGGTAAAGCAAAGTATTTATTTTTCTCAATATGATATGAGCTTGTCTCCCAATACTAAAGATAAAAAATGTACAAAGAACGTTTTGTATTCAGAGAGAATAAGCTATAATAAAGAATTATATTTTAACTATAAGGTATTCAGGATTCCAGGGTTATTCCTACGGCTCACACAATCCACATTTGTTTCCCCAATTGAAATATTATTTAATGTTATATCGTTTCATAGCTATACATATTTCGTAACCTTGACTACCATGCATTGATGATTATACATATGTTTGTATTCCTTCTGATCCACAATCCTGATTTGTTTTCCAGATTGAAATATAATTTAATATTGTATCATGTTCTACATCTTGTATCAAGGAAAGAAGATGACTTCTGAAATGCTGGATATATGCTATCACTCAAATTGATGTGACATTAGAAAAATATTTAGTATTAACAAAAACAAAATCATGGAAAATTTAAATATATACTTCCGTTGTACATATAATTTTAAGATAACAATACTCAGATAATACTTAAGATAACAATACTCAGATAATACTTAAGATAACAATACTCAGATAATACTTAAGATAACAATACTCAGACGTTAAAATAAAAACGAATGAATTATAGGCATGCTTCAAAGATAATATAAAAGTGTAATTTTAACTATTTCAGATGAAAAACGCGTATTCCGACTTAATTTTCTATAGAAGATATATGCATTTCAAACAGTCCCTGATTTAGTATTATTATATGTCTACCATGATAGTGAAAAGTAGTAGACAAATTTTCTTTTCAAATTTCAAGGATCAGATAATAGAATAGATACATTCGAAACAAAATGCTTTTTAAAACATCCAAATCTTTAAGTATTTCTTTTGGATTTCATCATTAACCTTCAAACTAATTTTGGCTTCTGATTTACTTTTCAAAATATTCCTTTAATAAGAAAACACATCGATAGCCTAAAAGAAATATATTTTAATATTTTAGGATGTGCGGTCGGCAAATTATGATAAAAAGTATTTTTTTTAAATTTTTTATCCTAATATATACGTAAGAAACGAATAAATGTTTCTTATATTTTTTTTCTGTTTTGCTAAATGTTATATAATATAATTATATAACTATTATAATTGTTTTTTGAGTTCATGTACTTAAAGCTGTATATTACAAATAAAAATAGAAAAAAATGAAAATGTAGAACTTTTTATAAGTTTTTATAAGTTAAGCATTATAAGCTTTTTGTATTGTTTATCGAATACTCTGAAATAACGTAGAAATGTAGTCAGAAGAAGAAAAGAAAAAATTAATTCTGTATCTCCGATACAGAATAATATAATAACGTATCTAATAGAACAAGAATATATAAAACATTCTAATGATAAGAATAATTCGAATTATTTCAGTGCAGACGATTTTCTTTGATCTAAATATACAAAAGAAGCAACGAAAGATATTTTTGTAAGGAGAATCGGTGAAACCAAAAACCATCCGGGAAGACAGAGTTTCGTATGAATGTATATATATTTTTTTAGAAACATCCATTTTTGATCTCGAAATGATTTTTGGTGCGTTTTATCATTGAATTTTTGCTTATATGATAGACTGAAAATATGATCTCACCCAACCAATTGTTTTACTATAGAAATAGAATCATTCAGAATTGATTGATGTTAAAATACGAAACAAAATAACAATCGTACGAGTATAAAACAAAAAAAGTTTATTTGCAATTATTTATAAAAGGTTTCAAGGGGCAGAAACATTTTCACCTGTCCAAAAAAGCCGTTTTCCGAACATGGCTAGCAGAAATATAATTTAATATGTCGCCAAATGTAGCAACGGTTTCTATTCATAGTAATGCTTTTGAAGGATAGAATATTTCCACCAGAATTTGAATTCAGAGAATTCCTTTCGCTGTGAGTATTTCAGCTTGAATAATGTGTTCATTCTGAAGCAGGTTATTTATTCCAGTATGGTACGTATGGGAATTGGAAATATCCATGTTGTTTGAATTTGTTTCTTCAGTTCCAACAATGTGGGCTTATACTAACAGGTTAAAGTGATCATTTTATTTTAACCATGACAAAAGGAAAGCGTTGTTCGGAGTACATTATTATGATATATGAGAGAATTCAATGTGAGAACTCGTGTAACTTCAGACTCACAATTCTAACTATAACTTCACCTATAACGCCGGTAGCAAAATTTAATTATCTTTCAGTTTGTGGTATATTAGAATATTCTAAATTTCTGTCCATAATACGTGTGGTATGACAAATGACAAATGTATGACAAATTCATCGTTTATTATAGCTGGAATAAAGATGAGTCAATCAAATATTTCATAGAATTTATTGTAGATAATAAATGAGTATAATAAATGACACTTGATATTTATCTAGGGCCATTTATTTCATAGAAATAACAAACCCTGCTTGTTTTAAAACACTAAATCCTTTGGGTCAGCGGGCCGACTTGGCTAAAAAAATTCCTTGTGAAAGAATACCTTATTATATGGTACATAAATAATTAAAGTTGGATAGACCTATAATAAAGATAAAGTATAATATAAAGAGAAAGTATTGTATTCGTCAAAAAATTCGAACTCGATACTTTGACGAATCTCCACGTTTTAGACATCCCTGAGTCCGAAAAACACAATTTTGGAATTATGTTTGTCTGTGTGTCTGTGAACACGATAACTCGAGAACTATTAGAGATACAGGGATGAAATTCTTTATGTTGTCTTTGCGCATAATTTGTAGGTTTCTTTCAAATTTTGGACAAAATCTGTCCACGGAAAGTTTGTCTGTCTGTATGTCCATGTTAATGTGAACGTGATAACTCACAAACTTAAATATCTACGTAGATAATATTTGGTACACATTTTTATCATCAGGATTGTAGGTTTGTATCAAACTTTGAACCAAATCCGTCGAAGGGTTGACTGTCTGTCTGTATAATCGCATACCTTTGAACGTAATAACTTCTTAAAAATTTACATTGAGAAATGAAACTTTGTATGTGGCATTCTTATCTTAAAGGTAGATCTGTGTCCAATGTTTGTGTCAATCGGTTAAAAAAAAGGCGTTCAAATTGCAAATTTCATTTTCTTTATCTTACACCCAGGCCTATTGGTGATCACGCCGGGTTCTAATCCCACATCCGCGTTGGAAGACCTTCGGAAATCGTGGTATGACTTTTCACTTATTGTTTTTCTCCACTGTGTTAGGGCTTCTTGTTCGTTTTACTGCCTTTTAGCTTATTTTTTCTCTACATGTGTTAGGAGTATACGAGAATTTTTAGGGTACACCACTCCCGCTGGTTATTCCGTGATATTCTCGCATTTATCAAATTGTGTTAGGTACAGTAAATTAGGCAGATTCCTTATAGAAAGTCTACCTATTGCAATGGTTCTCATGACACGACTTCCGGAAAATTTCTGCAGATCTTCATCGATCATGACCCCTAGAACCCAAAACAATCCTTCGTTAAAAAGTATATTAATAGCAATTTTCATCCCCCCTAACTCCTTTACAATTGAAAATAGAAAGAAAATAATTCAGATTAGACGAATTATCGCCTTATCATAACGAACAATTTTTGCATTTAAACGTTTTCGATAGCTGCAATTGTTTAGTTATGAGCTGAAAAGTGATTTCCCTTCCTCTCCCCCTAACTTATAGTACCTTTCGAACTATGCATGTTACCCCTTTTTGGAAAGGTTTCGTCGTCATTTGCAGTCTCTTCCATCCGCTTTCATTCTTACAGCTCTAATCCTTATGAAAATAGAGGGAGAAATGTTATTTTCTTTATTATTTTTAATAGAGATGTATACACGTAAAACGCTTTGCCTTTGTTATCTTGTGAACACGACAACTAGATTATATTTTAACCGGCGAGGGATATGCTGTAAGAACAGTGAAAATCTCGTGTTCTTCGGGCTATCCAGCTCAAAGGGGGTGGATATGGTGGGGGAGGGTTGAAAATTAAATTTTCCCTCATTCCTTTACGATTGAAGTTAGAAAGAAAATTCAAATTAGGCGAATTATTGCCTCATCATAACAAACTACTTTTGTATTGAAACTTTTTTGATAGCTACAATTGCTTAGAAGTTATGAGCTAAAAAGCTATTTTCAATCTCCTCCCCAAAATTATCATTTCCCCATAGCTTTGTTACGACTTCAGATAGAAAAAAATTGAATTAGGCGAATTATCACCTTATCATAACAAGCAACTTTTATATTAAACGATTTTTGTCAGCTAGAATTGCTTTGAAGTTATAAGCTGAAAAGCTGTATTCAATCCCCCCCCCCCAATTCATCTTTTCCCTCATAGCTCCGTTACGATTGAAGATAGAGAGAAAATTTTCAGTTATGGGAATTACCACATTGTAACAAACTACTTTTATATTGAAAGTTTTTTGACAGCATGAATTTCTTAGAAGTTATGAGCTGAAAAGTGATTTTTACCCCCTTCCAGTTAGAGTGCGTTTTAACCTGCACATGCGATACTTTGTTAAAATGCTCCCATCAGCCGCATTCACTTCCAGTTTTTATACGGTAAACAAGTTGATATACCCCGCTTTGCTCCGGAATAAAATGTTTTCATGTCCAATATTTTTTATGTGAATCTACTATTGTATAAAAATTATAATGCACACGTTCCTTTTCCGATCTGAAACGTTTTTAATTAAAATTAGAATTTTAATTAAACCAGACAATTAGGCAGATTCCTTATAGGAAGTCTACCTATTGCAATGGTTCTCATGACACAACTTTCAGAAAATTTCTGCAGATCTTCACCAATCTTGATCCCTAAAACCCAAAACCATCCTTCGTTATAAAGTTTATATATGAAATGTCTTCGTTGTTGTAGTCGTTAAATAAAAAAAACAGGCCGAGTTATTAACTAATTTTCCTTTATTATGGGAGAGTGACGGAATGTACGTACATTTCAGTTTAAGTTTTCATGCCAAAAGAGAACAGAAAATCCCTGCTTTTTATCAGGTAGGGATTTAACAGATAGACACGTGATCGAAGTGAAGGGAATAATAGCTATTTTTAGTAAATTACGTAAGTGTTTTAGCGAAAATGCATGGCGTCAAGGAGTCGCTGATTTCGCGATTTGTGCGGGCGCGGAAACGATTAAAATATTCTTTTAGGAATAAATATGCCAAGACGAGAGATTTAATATACCTCCAGCGCGGGGAATAGAACGAAACTGGAATTTAAGAAAAGTGATTTTGGAATACATTAAGTCTTTAAAATATATAATATTAGAATTTGAAATAAAATTAAGTGATATTAATATATATATATATAACGCTTTGTCTCATGTTATCTTGTGAACACGATAACTGGAGTAATTTTTATTTAAATTTAACCAGCATGAGGTATGTTGTAAAGATAGTGAAAATCTCGGTCGAGTTCGTTGATAGGCTATTCAGCTCAAAGGGGATGGAAATGGTGGGGGACTGAAAATTTCATTTTCCCATAATTCCTTTACGATTGAAGATAGAATGAAAACTCAAAATATGCGAATTATTGCATAATTGTTGTTTAATAACTGCTTTTTATAATAAACAACTTTTGTATTGAAGCTTTTTTGATAGCTACAATTTTTTACAAGTTATGGGCTAAAATGCCTAAAGATAGGGAAAAAAAATCAATTCTACGACTAAAGAAAGGGAAAATATTCAATTAGGCGAATTATCTCCTTATCAGAAAGAGCAATTTTTACATTAAAAGTTTTTGTCATCTAAAATTGCTTAGAAGTTATGAGCTGAAAAGCGATATTCAATTCTTCCCCCCCCCCCCAATTTATCATTTCCCCATTACTCTGTTACGATTAAAGATAGAAAGAAACTTTCAATTAGGGGAATTATCACATAATCATAACGAACAACTTTTATACTAAAAGTTTTTTGACAGCTACAATTGCTTAGAAGTTATGAGCTGAAAAGCAATGTTCAGTTACTCCCAATTTATCTTTTCTTCATAACTCCGTTACGATTGAAGATAGAAAGAAAATTTCAATCAGGGGAATTATCACCTTATCATAACAAACTACTTTTATAATGAAAGTTTTTTTACAGTAAGAATTACTTAGAAGTTATGAGTCCCCATCAGCCTCATTCACCTCTACTTTTTATACGGTAAACAAGTTGATATACCTGGCTTTGCTCCAGATTAAAATGTTTCCATGTTTAATATTTTTAATGTAAAAATTACTGTTGTATAAATATTATAATACACAAATTCCTTTTATGATCTGAAACGTTTTTAATTAAAATGAGAGTATCAATTGAAACAGACAATTTTTAAAAACAGCCGTTTCTACCGTACATTATTATTTGTTACATGGGTACTTCAAATTTTGTTGAAAATTACTAAAGTAAAAGAAAGGTTTTAATGAATATTTTGAAGCAAATAAATTAACTAGTTAATTATTCATGAATTTAAAGCATGAAAATAAATCAATAGTTGGTCCCGATATAAATTGTTAATCGTCTACAGTCTTAATTAAATTCTTTTAAAAATAATTTAAAATTTTCTTATAGAATTCTTCCTTCTGGAAACAGTTCTTCGTGTTATTGTTGTTCTTTAACAAGAATATTGTTACGAGTTCAATCTAAAATTAATTTTGAAATATATTAAAATGAGAGAAACAAATTTATGGAAGTAAAAGATGTCGCGGAAAAAAGCGTTGCTTAATTTTTAATTCAGTGAAATTTGAAGCAACTTTTAGGCTTTGAAAAGTTGAAGGTGACCTTTCTCTTTTCTTAAATAAAAAGTGTGCAAAGTTTGATTGAAATCAGTCCAGTGGTTTAGGAGACGAGATAATTATTAGATAATTATAAGATAAAGATTGCTGACAAACAGTATGAGCCATAAAAAAGGTTTTAGTGAAGATTTTGTAGCAATTAATTATTTAATTTAATTAAGTAAATAATTAATTTTAATTAATCAAACAGTTAATTTGAGAATTAGTTAATTTGACAGATTACTTTAATTTGATATTTAACTAAACATGGCGGACCATGATTTGTTTAATAAATTCAATATATAATAGCCAAAAACGATAGATATTTAAATAAGAGTTCCCTTTATCCTTTTTGATATTGAAAAATATATCCTTAACTTTAAAATTGTTTTGGGATATTCTGCCTGAGTATTTCGTTTTAACCTTCGATGGAGAATTAAATTTACCGTTCAAATTGGCTGCATTCATATCCTATGATTTAAACACACGTATTAAATTTGCAACTCACAATGTTTAATAATTTTTATTCTGTTATGTGTTCAGAATTTAGTGACTATTATCTCTGTAACCGGGGGGTTCTCTAAAGGAGCCCATTCTAGTAATGTTTAAATGTTTCATGTCATGTGGTTTTAGCATATAACAAGGTAATGTTCGCACAATTCTATGGTTACCTAGATTAAATAAACTAATTTTTAAATCTAGAGTCGTTCTTCATTCGTGTCAATGTCTTGCTACTGTTTCAGAAAGGCTGGCTTAATGTTACCTAGGGGATATTTACACTGCTGGGATGTTTATTTCTTTATGATTCCTACATGTTGAACGATTATGTGTTGGGATATAGAAAAAATTGAGAAATTTACTGACCAATAAATCTAGCATATCCTTTGAGTAGAATGATAAAACCTTGATATAATAAAAAATTAAATGTCATGAAAACAGAATCACAACGTAAATATTGCAATGTGTGGAAACAATAAAGTCTTTGTCAATATTTAAATTGATCAATGAAATTAACGTAAAGGACCGGAAAGGAATTAACATAACTTTGCCTTCCAGCTGCCTAAAGGGATTTTTAAAAAATGTAATCATGAATTAAAGAAATCAACTCTTGCTTTCAAGACTTTTACTTGCTCTGCGTAAACAAATACTAGTTTGTATGCCATGTGACAGCCTCTATTGTAAGACTGAGTTCCCTTAAAGTGTTAAATAATTTGTATTCGCATGAACAGAAATAATTTTTGTTAAAGGAATAAACAATTATTTTCAAAGCTATATTGAAATATTTAATTTAAACATGTCTCCAAAGAAAGAAGTTCGAAGCAAATCGAAACGTGTCTTCTATTGCTTTTCTATTCTTAGATATGATATTATTTACTGCTTCTAAGAAGGTAGGCATCAAAATTGGATAGGGTATTAGAAAAGAAATTATTAATTTTACTCAATGTGCTATTTTTAGAAATTGAATGAAAAATGGCGACAATAAAGAAGATATTGCGTGGGAGGACAAATCATTCCTACGGACGATTCGCGACCCGAATTTACGCAGCCAGAGTTTCTGACAGCATATTGGATTTCAACTTGTCATTTCGAAAAGTTTCATGTTCGAGAGGATATGCGGTTAGAATCTGAGGGGAAGAAGTGAATAAATTAATCATCTTGAATAAATATTGACATTATTTGCTTACACCTAGCGGGGGAGCTAAAAATTTTGTTCAAGGATAATTCTGGGAAATTTTCTTAAATAGAATTGTGTCATTGTATTCAGAAATCTGTGTTATTTTATTAATAATTGAATTTTATAATAAGATATTTGCAATTTGATTTATAATTAACTGAATATAAGCGTTGAATTTTATATAGATTTTCCGAAATAAAATTCATTTTCACAGAATTCACACTATTCCACAGTTTAGAGCCATTAAATTATAATTTTATGAGAACAAACAATTATCTGTAACATAATGATTTTTTTCTAACCATTGAAAATGCTTTCGAGTATTTTTAGTGATAATTTGTAGACTGAAAATATTCATAAAGATTTTTAATGAGGATTTCTAGAAAAAATTGCAAAATAAAGATCTAGCGTAAGAAGGTATATTTATTGACAAAAATTATGTTTTGTTTGTTTGGTTTACAGTTTAGAGTTGATTTTTCAAACCCAAAAGTCAGGAATTTGACTCAAGGAACAGTCAGCAATTTCCCTTTAACTTTTATTGAAATAATTCTTAAAACGATGGAGGAGATCGAAATGGGTTCTAAAAACTTTCCTTTCACCTCAGAAAGACGTAAATCTGAAATTCCTGCTTTTCTCCGTATTGCTGTCATTATTTCAATTCAAAGAAACGTTGTTCTTAGCTCCAGTTCCACCTCAGAGAAGAATCTAATTTTAGATACATCATTTCTCGGCATGTACCGCATGGAAGTTCAAGTTCCAAATGATGGTAGGCATTACACTGATACCGATAAAAGTGAAAAGAAATTCAAATTGTTTCTAGCTATATGACCAAAGAGATAGTAAAAGATATTTCCATTATGTGCTTGCGTCATGTTCTTTCTTCGTTCAAAATGGCTGCTGAATTGAATAAATCAATTCTGTTCCAATGTTCTGCTTTATAATGAGGCATTTTCTATGCGGAAGTTACATTCGTGAGGCAGAAGCTTTAACGGACGTATCGATAGCACTGCTTAATGCTTTTGGTACTTTTCTGTGAAGGGTAATAGTTCTTCGTAATAGTTTATTCAAAGAGCTATTTCTTGAATTTTTAGTTTGGTATAAATCATAATTAGTTCAAAGATTTCTTTTAAATGCTTAATGTCGATATTCCTTGAAACATGACTTATAAACGCTTCTGTAATATAAATCCATTATTTCTCGTGCCTTTTTGAATTGACGTTTCTTGCAGTGGGGATTAATAACAGAAGTAAAAAATAACGCCGAGATGAATTCGATGTTTTAGAGCTTTTTCTAAAGCTAGCACAATTTTTAGTTTTGAATGTTATTTCTAAAATCATTCGTTACAAAAATATAACAGGGTTATTATGTAGTTACAAGGCCTTACATTTTTGAAGGACATCATTAGGTGTAATCAGTATAGTTCATTAATCTTAATTGAATATACTAGGATAAATCACGAATGTACCAAGAAAATGGCTGTAGTTTCCTCATAATATTATACAAAGTTCAATTTGATGTGATCATTTAGCATTCGTATTGCATTTCCTAATGAATGACTTTGAGAGTCTACAAATTTTAAATAATTGTGAATCATCGAAAAAGCATCTTTTCACTGAGAAGTACAAGCGCTATAAAACACCTCTTATTTTAAATACAGTGCACTCCCGATTATCCGGGTTAATCACCGAGAGGGGTCGCACGGACAATCGAAAAACACGGATAATCCGAAAACTCCTTTTTATTAAAGAAAAAAATCAACATCAGCATAAAAATATAAAAATTACTTACATTTGCATGCTGTATAACATCACTCGAGGAATTTTTCTTTTAACATTCAATGCTTTAAAAAATCTGTTATGCGTCTTTGCTTCTGCTGTTTGTTCATCACTTGTCGTATATCGACACATATTTTACGAACCAAAGTAATGTCACCGTAATCAACTCCTCTTTGTCCCATATAATCTAACAAAGTTTCCACAGATTGTAGAGCAGCAGAATGAGAAATTGTATTTCCCTCATTTAGTACATCTTCTGCATCAGTACTAGCTGATTCTCCCTTATCAAGTTCTTGAAGGATTTTTTAAACTAATTTTTGTTTAATATTTAAAACGATTCGATTTCGTTTCACACCACTCATTTTTACAAGCAAAAAATTTCGCGTTACTAACTTACGATAAACAATACGCAGAAACTAAAGGAACACGTGCGAAAGTGACAGAAAACGAAGAAGTTAAAGAATGACGTGTCAAGGAGAAGCGTGTTCGTACGAGATTGAGCTAGTAGGAAGTGGACGATTCATTTCTCGGACAATTAGGGTTTGAACCGGTAGAGATTGAACGTGGAGGAAGAAAAAAAAATCCATTCTTTAGCCTCCGCCGTCAAAGCTCACTAGTTTCACGGAATGAATCTCTCGATCGAACATCAACATCGATTTTTATATGAATGATAAGCGTGAAAATGTTTCTCTTTAAATTTTTTGTGAGTCCGGAATGAGCACGGGTAATCCGCGCAAGGATAATATAGAGTATACTGTAATTTTGTCTTGATCTGAATTTTTCCCACATTATCCTGATCTAAATATTTATTCTAAATCTTTACATAAACTTCTCAAAGGCATGTATTTTCTTTTTCTCGGAACGTTGTGCAATTTCAACTTTTGTCACATCTTTTATGTAGTCTTGTGAAAACCCAGGATAGTATTTAAATTAAAAAGACACCCAAAAACTTTACACCCCATAAATAACAATTATAGACTTTTATTAGCATATCATAGTTTCGTAACTCGTATAGAGCAATTTAATTTAGTTATATTAAGATCCTGTTTTGAAGCAACATGAGAGCTATTTTGGGACGGACTTCGTAATTTTGAACTGCGGTCAGATGACGAGGACGACACATGAACTGCCCCCCTCTCCGAATTCCCGCACCCCAACAGCGGGAGGGCGTTTGATTACTGCGTATGATTTGGTGTGCAACAGGCCCCATACATGACAGGATCAGGTTTCGGGCCTGGAAGGCTCCGGACCCGAAGCAGAAAACTTACCACTAAGTTACAGCGGCCCCGTACAGTGCAGAGAAATGGAAAGTTTGAAATAAAAACTTCCTTTTCCGAACGATTACATTGCTATTCTCACTAGAAAATGTGAGTCATTTAAGATGGAAGTTGAAAAATATTCGCTATGAAACTTTTTTATTGAACTCTTGAGTGAAATTTGTACTTAAACTATCTATAAAACAAATTAATTGAAAACAATTTTTAAAAACACATATTTATTAGAGTAGTACGAAGTAGAATTTTTTAAAATTTTAATTATACTCTATCCATTCAATGCATTCAATCCCTTTATTAGTATTTTTATTTATTTTGCACTTCACAATTTTTTCCTGGATGATGCTGCACTTGCTCACACCAATTAAATTGCTTATGTTGATTTTTATCTTGTTGGATATACATCCTTGTTCTTTATGTTTTTAGATGTTCAATCAATTATACTCCGTTTCTCAGTTTTTAATTTATATTTCATTTTTATAAATATTACAGAATCTTGATCTTCTATTACTCAAATTCATTACCAGGTGGCGCCACCCCGTACGAAATCAAAATTCAATTAGACTCTTCGATTAATTGATAGTTATTTAAGAAAATATTAAAATAGTATGTTGTATTGTACACAGTTTGAAAATTCTAGTACATCAGAAAGTGCGTCAAAAATCGATCACAAATCTTTTAAGTACTGAAACAAGACAAGTTAAATAAAAATATGTAAAACTCATTTATTCCTCTACCAGGAAGATAATAATGCAATTTTACAAGCAAACACCATTTTTAGATTAAAAACATGTTATGAAGTATGATTTCAATTGTAAAGCATCTTAAAACATTTTTGTTTTATAAAACATTTTATTGTCATTCGTAAATATCAAAAGGCATACATTCTTAAGAATAGCGGTACGTTGTTACATATTTTGCTCAAAGTTATGAATTAATATTTCTCCTAATTTACATTTTAATACCTTGTTTGGATCATTACCGGATATCATTGCATCAGAATATCAACATATTTTCAACTAATTTCATTTAAGAGATAAATATGATTCTGGCCATAGGAACTACGACGATGTTACATTGACCTTTAAAATTATTTTCTGTTTATATTCTTTCATGGCTTCATATTAAAAGGTTCTCATGTTAATATTTTCTTGATTCTCTTATTTTTGTGCCTCTGCGGTAGTTTAGGCGTAAATTAGTTCTAATAAGTGTCTAATGGGTTAATATTGATGCAGTCATTCCATTTGAAACTTATTTTTGTTATTTCAGAAAAATTTAAAGGATTTGAAAATAAATTTTTGTTGATTTCCCCCCCATAATATACAGGGTGCCCACTACAGTCCCTTACCACCCATTTAACTACCGAATGGCTATATCTATCTTCATAAGAGTGGTGTCTAGGCATGTAGAGTCACTATGCGCTACTGAATGAAACCACTTATAGCGCCACCTGGTGGAAAACGGTGGAATTAGCGTTATTATCTCTAAAACGGTACGAGATAGAGGAAAACAGTGAATTACAGAGTTGTAGAGTATCATCGATTTAGTACAAAAAGACACCTTAGGGTAAGGAATGCTAAAAAGAGAACGCATTACGGATGCCTGTGCCAACGTGACACCCGCTATGCTGCACCGAGAGCAACGGGAAGTTCAGGCAAGAGTCCAGAACTGCATTGTAGCTGACAAAGAGAAGTTCGAACATCGAAAATAAAGATATCTTGTGATAACTGTTTTTTTTCCCCTTTCTAAGAATGTTTTGTCACGTGTCATTGTAAGAAATCGCGAACAAACAAATACGTGTTTTAAGCGTTCTGTTCTAAGTATTTACGTCCAAAAGGTGTCTTTTTGTCCTAAATCGATGATGCTCTACAGCTTTGTAATTCACTTTTCCCTCTATCTCGTACCGTTTTAGAGATAATAACGCTAACTCCACCGTTTTGCTCTAGGTGACGCTGTAAGTGGTTTCATCCAGTAGCGCATAGTCACTTTACCATGCCTAGACACCACTCTTATGAAGATAGCTACAGCCATTCGGTAGTTAAATGTGTGGTAAGGGACTTTGGACACTCTGCATATAAATACCCTCTAATATAAAGGTTATCCACTCTAAACATGGCATAATATATAATTTTGAAACCTTTAGGCATATATTTTCTATTGGAAAAAATGCTTTAAATGACGTAAAGAATAATATTTTATTCTTTTTGATTACATGAATGTACTTCTGGAAAATTTAAAGTCAAAATTTTTTATACAGGCTTTATGTCCTATTAGTCATATTTTGTAAAATATTCTTGACCCACTAACATTTTAAACAAAATAACTTCCACTTTTCTGCGATTACCCTTTCGCGTTCATTGGTTTCGCAGTGAAACCACACATTGAGCATTTTTTTATAGCCGCCGAGCTATATTGAAAGTGCTGTTACTGTTATTATTAATAATTTGCTGTCTGTTTGTGTTGCTAATTTGTGCAATTTTTTTTGTTTCCTGTGTTTCGTGTTTTCCGGAATATTCGTTAAGTAAAACCTCATTCTCTATTATCCTGCTTGCTGGACTGTTTTTACCATACAATCATCGGACGATTTTCTTAACAGCACTCTTTCATATATTATCACATTATATATTGTTTCATATTCATTAGTCATACTAGTATTTTAAAGACACATTGTTATTTTATTTCATCAAAGGAATTCACAGGAGATTACATATGGGTAGGAAAGCAGGCGGACAGCTTACGCACAAACAGATTTGGTGAAATGTTTTATACAGATTTACAATTTAGGTGTGAAGACCACATGGAAAATTTGATCCATCTGGCTTTCTGCAAGCTTATCGTGTTCACATATATCCAGATATGCAGGCAGAGAGACACTCAATTTAGTGACATATTTAATTTTAAATTTCATACTGATCTATATTGTTCATGTACACGCAGGCTGATAATTTCATTTATCAAGCTCGATGGGTTTGTGATTTATTCTGTTCACGAACAGAGAAAAATCATTTAAGAAATAATGTTTTTTGAACTCAGGAAGGCCTGAAAATGTTGACTTCGTTTAAAATTTCCTGGATCGATTTTTTTTAAAGATTATATTATTTTTTCTCAATATATTTTGTACAGGAAAATATATATACAAATTGTCAGAAATACTAAATTTAAAACTTTGTCCAAAAACGAAATGTAATCTTTTAAATAATCTAACTAACTCACGAAAATGTATTTGAGGATCTTCCGATATTAAAGTCGAGGAGAGTATAAACACATTAATTTAATTCATGTTCATATCTGGATTGGCTATATTTAGAAACAAGATGGCGAATGAACTTGGTATTAAATTACACAACCATGTTAACTACTTGCTAAAATTAAATCTGCCTTTCTGTTAACGAAACTAATTTAGCAAGAGAGAATGTGAGAGTTCCTCTTATGGTAGTAATTCTAGAGAAAATGCTTTGGCCGTCACAGAAAATGGAGTTATTTATTCTTAACAAATTGGTAATATAAAATTATGAACGGAAAATTAGTTTGCTATGGAAAATAACACACTGCTTCCTACTAAACTAAGTTTTGATATCACTAATTACTTGACATCAGATAAGTTAGAGCTTATCTTCTGATTGACATAATTAATTGAGAATTAAACAGTTTTCCCAAGTAAATATATATTCAAGTATTGTATTAATTTCTTAACAATAACGATATTTTTACTCTAACACGTATTCACTTATCTCAATTATATTCATATTGAAAATGGATACCTGTTCATGAGCAAAATAATATCGAGAAACTTGAGTTTCTTTTTATAGTATTAGGCTTTATTTGGTTTAAAATATGACGTTTGAATTCCAAAAGTGGTAGATTGAATCTTCAAAGAACCTCCGCTATTTGCACACTTTAAATGTCAGGAGATCTTCTTTTGTTCCTTTATTGACGTGATATACAGAGTGAGTCATAAGTCTCCATACAAATGGTGAAAGAGGTGACTTTTGTTTATTTTCTTCGTGCAAATGCTATCATATGTTTCTACAGTTACAGAATACGTTCCAAATGTCTTCCTTCTATGTCGACACAATAACAGTCACTCTAACCAATTTTGACCAGGAACATTCTCGTATATGTTCAGTATCCAATCACAGAACTCTATCCTATGGTCAGGATCGTCATCTATGAGATGTTGGAACATCTCAAGCTTGTATGGGTGCAATTTGTTAGCCAGCAGACTGCGAATGACACAGCTTTGGCTGATTCCCATTTGCAAAGAGAGACATCAAGTCCCTTTTGACAGACTCCTGGCCATCGCTGCTAGCACCTATGTTGACATATCTTCTTCTGTTGAAGTTTTTGGTCGTCCAGATCTGCTTGAATGGGCGACGAAAACTGTTCTTTTGAATTTCATGATAAGTTTTGCCACGGCGTCATGGGTTATCTGCATTTTCTGCGTTTCATTGAAAGTCCGCTCTACATGACTGTTGCCACTTCCAGCCAACAGAATAATGTGATTCCGTTCTTTCTTCGTAAGTGGCGTCTCTTTTTATTTGTTCCACCTCCCTCAAAAGGAGAAAGAAATTAGTCACAGCCTTCACCATTTTTATGGAGACTTATGACTCACCTTGTTTCCATAAAATTGAAAATAAATTTGTAAGAAAATAGTTCTCATTCAAAACAAAGTTTAAATATAATATTCCATAGATTTATTTAAAGATTGAGATTTACGAATAACAACAATTAATGTGCAAAAAATGTCTATGGTATGCTATGAAAAATTTCTAAAAACCTGAGAAGAGCAGATGATATATTTATGCTTCAAGAAAAGAAACTGTGAACGAAATTGCAGTTAAAACTGTTTGAAGATTATCATTGAAATTTTCCAACTATAAACAGAAGAAAAATAGATTTATCAAAGTTTATAATGTATTAGGATAAAATCTGTTATAGGAATATCGTATATGGCTCAGAATAGCGGTGAAAGCTAGGACGCTCTCTCCGTAACATTAAGTTTCAAATGTTCTCGTAACACTTTGAGACTTAGAGCAGTTCTTAGGAACTTTACAAACTCTTCATTTCGGATCCAAGTTTGTGCTAATGATTTTATGTAGCATAAAAATGTATTGTTGTTGAGAATTTTAATCGTGTATATTTTGTCTCTGCTTTTATGATGTACTATGCGCAAAGGTATTTGTTTTTTTTTAATATGCGATGTAAACAGATATTTATTTTAATACATTAAAGATGCTTAATTATGTCTAAATATTTGTGACGAAATCGTTTTCTAAACTAAAAAGGTTCTATACATTGCCTTATTTAGAGTCTGTTACAGTAGAATATCTCAACAGAAAAATTTTATTTATTTTTAATATGAAAAATAGTATATCCAAACTATTCTAAATTAAGATTTTTATTCAATTATCGAACATTTTCGAAAGAAATTAGAAATTATTGTTCTCTATAAATCAAAATATGAAATTCAACTGATGAAAGGTTACACAAGCGAAGTTCTAAAACAGACAGTAAAATTTTGACCATTAGAAAATATATGTATTTTAATATAACTCTCTGTAGACTTCCATGACTTCAAAAAGTTAAAATGGCTTTATTTGTATACTACCAACCTTAAAATCACGAAAAATTCGTATTGTTTCTTAGAAGAAAGGAAAATGGAATTTTGTAACTGATCTCTTAATCAAAAACTTTTATTCAATTCAAAATATTTGCTCTGAATTTCTTGCTCTTTGTATATGAATTTAAGTTTTCTAACAAATTATTTTTCCTTTACTTATATTAAAGCAGTAATTTTATTGGAATAACTAATATCTGTTTACATGTACAAAATTTCGTAATCTCTTTGAAATATTCTGCACAATGGAAGTATAAAAAAATAATATCTCTTCCATTTTCAATGAAAAGAGAACCTATAATCCCTGGACCACAATATTATTTCATTTGTCATTCTGAATAAACTAAAGCAGCCGAAAGGTACATTTTTATATCAACACAACCAAATGTGAAATAAAATTCTCAAATGAAATACCTTCCCTTTCTCCATTCATATTTTCCTATAAGATGTGACTGCTTAAAAATAAGAAGGGTATTCTCAGTTGGTTTGGCGAACAGGAAAAAACCTCTTCGAACTGAGAAAAAGCAATCGCCACGTCGCATTTTCCAATTTTAAAAACTGTTTTATTGCTGTATTCTTGCCGGTTTGAGGTGGAAGACTACATTCTGTGCGATGCAAGAGGAAGTTACAACAATAAAAATGGCATCAGACTTGCAAATAATGCGACCATAGAGTACATTTCCAAATGTCAGATTGTATTTATTCCTGTTTCTAAAACGATGTTCCCCTCTGCCAAGTAAGATAAGATTTTGCAGATAAAGAATACCTAGAAAGAGTGCAGCTTTTTATGTTACTCTGAATATATTAAAATTAAATGTATACACTGAGGACTTGAAATCGCAAGATAGAATATTTCGATACATGTACTTCGACCTCCTTCGTTCAAAATTAGGCAAATATTTGCAATGTTTTGAAAAATCTTTTAAGGTTTTGGTATTCATATATTCTTTGAATGTAATGCGATTTCATAGAGGTGTTTTAACCTTAGTTAAGTTTCATGAAGTAATAGCTGCGCCACACGTCGATTGAATACGTAAGTGGCAAATGTAAGATGTAAATTGACAAACAAATTAATTGCCGTAATTTGTTTAAATAATAAATAAATCATCATTAGAAATGGGACGTAAATGAAAATTAATTTTGTTAAAGCGATAAATAAGCTTATATTAGTCAATATTAAACAACATATAAACCAATATTCATTAATTATTAGTTGTATCTTATGTGAAATTAAGAAAGATATTATTATCTTAGCGTTGTTTGATCTATTTACAGTATAATTAAAATATATAATACATAACATAGAGATGAAAATCTGCAAGATTAAAGCCAACCTAATCTAGCAAGTTATCGAGTTATTTCAGTTTCCGAATTCTGCTCTGCAACTGATACTCATATATCGCATAAATTATTTGAAATGCAACCAAATACACAAAAACTATTTCTTTGATGAACAAATAATAAACAAAACCGATTACAACAACAATGTGAAAGCATGTTCAAGTATTTTATTTGAAGTTAGTAAATTAAAAATTAATAGACAATAAGACAGACAATACATTGAATGATTTGAATACAAAATAATAACAGTTTCAAAATTCCGCTACATTTTGTGTAAGAAAAAATGATTTTTCCCCGTTCAGAATTCATATGTTAGAAAAACAGATTTTGTACTGTAATACATTTTATTGTCAAACAGTAAAAAAAAAAGCGGAGGAGGTAGAATTGCACTAATGTTTTGCATTGGGCAAAGTCAAATACAAAATACATAAAAAGAAGAAAAATAATTATTGTATTGAAAATAATCAGTGATATTATTGGTTAACACTTATTATCATACACTTTAATCTACTTTCAGAAGACAATACGATTTAGCTTTTCTCCAGCCATATTTTGCTCTCTGTATTTCTTATTTTGGGACAAAATTTAAAACGTTTGTCGCAATTTCAGATAACAACAAAATAATAAACTTTCAGATACTTCTTATGTTGCCAAATTCAGCGACAAAACGACAAACGTCTACTACTGGCATTAAGATATCATTGGAAATCATCTCCGAAGATATTTTCGTATCCCACATTAAAATTACTTTAATTGTAGGAATAAAATCATTTTTACTGAGATAATCGTGAAATAAATGCGGAAAATCCCTCTCACAGTACATTGTACAGTAGATAAAGATTTCCTTACGTGATCAAAGATTAACAATTATACTTACCAGTTAGTTAGCGATGTTCAGTAAATAAAAATTAAATAAATAAAATAAAATTCACAAGAAATATACTTGCAGAAGAACATCAATTAACAGAACTAAAGAGGTGATGCCGTTTCGGAAAACGGTTTTTTCGGTTAAGACATGAACATCTATTACTATTTTGTACCTAATTATAATAATAAATTCTGAAATATTTTGAGTGTAAAACAAATTCAAAACTCTCTTGTAGGCTGCACTTATGCTCTTTATTAAAGTTAACCTTCCGTCCGGCGCAATGCGCCTAACAGGCACAGGTAAGCAATATCGTAATTAATATTGTTAATACCCATTAATTTTAATTGTAGCAATCTAAAATGAATCACTTATCTTCTGGGAAGTTTAAAAGGAAAAAGTGGGTCAAGTTAAAGTAAAATGTATCGCCTTTGCGATTATTTCTGAGCAGTACAGCACTTGTTTTTTGGATTTGCGATTTCAGAGGCATTTCGTACAACCCGGGTCTCGGTTAACCGTGGTTTTATTGTAATCAAAAAGGCGATTAGCATTTTACTGATAGTTTTATAGCATAAGCAATCTTAGCATCTGTTTTCTTCTCAATTATTTCAAGAGATTCCTTTTTTCCTAAGTGTACATGAAAAGCCGTATTTTTCGTAAATAATTTTTAATACCATTTTAAAATTTTCACTTATTATTTTCTACACTGAAGTAGACTGATTTTACGAATCTATAACATTTCATTTTCACACTACTTAAACTTTTTTACAAATTTTAGAGCTTAGATTTACTCAAAGTTTATGGAGTCACATGCACAAATGTTTAACAGTTAAAAGCTATATTTTATTTCGACCTTATAATGGGGAAAGATAAAAGAGAGAGAGAGAGAGAGAGAGAGAGAAATTAGGATAGGAAAAAATAAATGCAAATAAAGTATAAAAGTGTATGCAAATAAAAAGCATGGGTTTCAAATTCGTGAGGAATATTGTCATGTTAAAAACACTCGGAAAAAATTCAAAGAGTTCCTTTCATCTAAAAGAACTTGATGCCACATAATTATGGATGGATTTTGTAAAACAAAAGTTTAAAGCAGCAATTATCTTTTTTTATGGTAAGAGTATTTTACATCGTTAAGAAATATCAGATGGACTTCAGAAAAAGTCATTTAAAATATTCCAAATGGAAGTAGTTGTGGGACCAAACGATTTAATTTTAAGAAAAGGAATGTGAATTAGGAATACACGACAAGAGAGCGGTAAAAATGATAGCAAACATAAAGATAATTGCCGTGAGTCGAACGAATGCATTTGTCCAATTTTTTTTATTTAAAAATTAAGGTAAAATCTTCTTGCTTCGGTAATTTCTGACATTTATTGTTGTCGCGAGACGATAAGCTACGAAATATCGTTTCGGTATCTTTTTCAGTAAAGAGGAATTGTCGGAAGGCCGTGTCTTATTCTGACCGAATTGTCGAATAAATTAGTTATGTAAATCCCCATTTGGTAATATAGGAGGAGAGGAACATTTTAAAAATGGAATTGTTGATTACTTTTTCACAAATAGCTTGGAAGTCTTTAAGGAAAGAAAAAGACTTTAAAATAAAGTCTTTAAGGAAATCATGTTAATATTAGTATAATTCTAATTTTCAAGCTACATATTTGTCGACTGTTTATGCAGTATGTATATTCACATATAGCATATTTTTTAGAATTATATATTTAATTGATTTAACCTACTCATCAGGTAAGTACAGTCAAGTAAATGGTCATACTTACCTGTATGTATTTTGTAACTCTAAACCTTATAATTTTTTTTTACTAAGAACTTTTTAGAATTATTTCATGTTCCATAAAAAAGCTTTAATGAACCCCTCTTGAATTAATTAAAAGCACTGTTTTCTATATGAGATTTGCTTCAATGTCTGTTTCTTATTAGGTTTTGGAGATTTCTTCGTAATTTCAGAATTTCACTTCATATGAGCCTATTTCGCAGCTTAATTTTACAATTTATCAATTTATATATCATTGGACTGCCTAAACAGTTAGGACTGAAAAATGCAAATTTAAGTCAGTTTCGAAACAAATATTAAAAATGTATAAAAAGTAACATTTCGAATAGTTTTAGTTAATGAAAACGTTCCTCATATTTTCATCTGAGTGTGATGTCTGAATCGTAAGATTACTAAAGTCTTTGTTAAATCATTCTTGCTAACAAGGAGTTCTATTATTTTAAAAACGAAGAATACAAAATCAAAGAACTGTAATCGTCAAAAGTGGGACCCCATTATTAGACGGCATCATTATATTAGTTTGGGATGACTCGCAAATGAGTCAAGAGAAATAAGCTATGTGGGATTAGTATAATCATTTTACACTCTTATTATGTTACCCACCTTTTTAATACTGACTGGAACATTATGGCCATAGTGGAAGAAAATCCTAGAAACGAGTGCATTGCAATTTTGCACTGAAAAAGGAAGACAAGAGATTCGAGCTCTTGACTGATTATAGTTTTATTTATAAAATTAAACAAATTATTGCCAACTTTAACAAATGAACTACTCTTGGTTATGTGGAACAGCACATGTTGACCAGAGGCTTCTAATTAGACAAAATTACATACATTATACCATTCTTAAAATTGCTGCAATCTTTCTAAAAAGAAACATTAGCGCTATCGAAAATTAAAAAAAATACTTTCACAAGAAATCTATCCTATTAAAATTCGAAGGTAAACAAACGTATGTATGTATGTATGTATGTCCGGCTATCTTCTCACGAACCGCTGAACGGAGAAGCACTCGGAAAGTACCAAAAGATGGGGAAAAATCCAAGGAATCCATTTCGGCCATTTAAATTCCGAAATTACAATTAGTTAAAAAGATATTAATTAAAAACGTCAAAATGAATGAATTGACGTGCTGCCATCTATTGGCAGAATGGTGAATTCGTTCACGGCGGATTCTTTTTTTTCCCCTACTATTATTTTTCGCATCCGGTGTTGCATTTTTTTTTATTCATTTAACGAAGTTGGTATTTTTTTTTGAGCGAGCTTCTGTGTTATTCTGTGTTTGGATTTATTAACAATTGAAAAAAAAATCGTTTTCCTGCATTTTTCTTTCTTTTTTTTGGTCGTACGGTGTTTCGCAACTTTTATGTTTGTTGGGGGGAAATATTTATTCATTTTTATCGTTTTTTTCATTATTATTCGTTTTATTTTTTCTTTTGCAAAACAAACATCATGCTAATCTGTTTTAATTTATAAGCATAAGAATTCTCTCGTTTTCATTCAAACCAAACTGCTTTAAGATAGTAAAAAGGCTAGAACTGAAAGTTTGAATCCAAAAAGAGAGGATTCAAAACAGATTTACGTTTTTTGGGGAAGCTTAGTGACAATATTTGTAGGGAAAAAAACAGGTGGGCATATGAAAAAATGTGGATTCCGAGAAATGCTGGGTTATTAACTATAAGGTAATTAAAAGGTTGGATTTAAAAATTTTAATTAAACAATATAGGATTCAAAGGAATTTTTACGTTTTTGGGGAAACGTAACGTTTATGTTAGCGACAATATGTGTAAAAAAAATAAACCGGAGGCGGGCATATGAAAATTAGTAATAAAAAGACTAGATTTGTGAAAGAATATTTACATTTGTTGGGGAAAGTAAGTTACAATATTTGTTGAAAAAAAAACGGAGCCGGGCATATGAAAATATGGATCCTAAGGCCTCACATGATCTCTCTTCTCTCCGCCCGGGTATATCCCATTATTCAAGATTGCCCGTGCAACGCCGGGCCATGCAGCTAGTACTCTATTAAATTTACAGAGTTTAAAAAGAAACAAATTTCAATAACATTAAATGCTTAAAAAATATAACCCCCGAGAGCTCAGGTAAATTGGATAAGCTAGCTAACTAATAATTGCATCATTTGCACGAAGAAGAAATATAGAAATTGGAATAACTGGGGATATGCATTCGCTGAACATTCATGATCGTTGCTGGACAATGTTCGTGAACTCCTTAAAGCTCTAAAGCTATTAGACTCAGTTTCCACTTAAAGATCATTTGTAACATTTTGTTCGTTTTCTTCGAGACTACTGATGTAATTTATCGAAAAATCAAGTGTGTTTATGAGTAATTACTTCATTACTCTATGTAAATATACGCAGCAGTTATTCTGAAGAGCTCTACGCACAGTTAGCTGTTTCTTGAAGAATCCATCGATGCTCAGTCATTCTTTTCTCAGAATAAATGAAAATGAATTTCGTTGCTTCATCTAAAGTTGTCGATGTTGCTTCCCTTCTCGAACCATCGGTACATCTCTTCACAGTGACAGGAAAACGAATTTAACTCACACAGAAGAAAACCTCCCATTCACGGGACGCCCCGACCTGAGTACACCAAAAAGCTTCCGCCATTTAAATAGCGAGCATATAGTACGGTGCAAGAAAAAAGATTTATAACTGATTAAGCACCGAATCATTAAACAAATTGCATAAAAAGTTAAAGCAATTAACAATTCAGTTAATCATTACAAAAAAGAAATAATTTAATTGAGAAATTTAACCAAACTTTAAAAAAATCCGTTGAAAAGTTAAGAGTTGCCACAAGACATGAAAGAAACTTTAGTAGCGAACATATTAATTATTTAAATAACACTGGTAAAGCCGAAAAGGATGTTATTGCTTAATTGCATTCTAACACTCATCCTTTTCATAATTTTCAACGTTCGAAATTCTTTTGAATAAAAAAAGTTCTGGAGCCAGTGTCTGTATATATGTGAACACAGTTACTTAAAAACAAAGTAAGCTAGAAGGATCAGATCAACAAAAATATTAGATTGCTATTAACACTTAGAGGCACGGACATTTTCCCATAACAATAAGAAACTGGCGGTGCACCCAGTACGCCACCTTGTTTTTTATTGATTTTGCTCCTGTGAATTCGAGTACCATAGTTTTTTTTTATTGAATACCGTAATCTAAGCTCCCGAAGCTTCAGTTTTGGCATCTTTTTGCTTCCCAAAAGGTAAAAATACCTATGAATGCTATCAGTTCATCCCTCGTTGTTTTACTTACGGTTTGCCATGTGTTCCCTTCGAAACCTAGCGGTCTATTTCTCATTATGCATAAATTAGCATACTTCATGAATGAATCACTCATATATGTATTGTGATCTTTAATAGGGCGAATAATTAGTTATAAACACCGACAGAAATTTTGGGGAACGGTGCAAGTTGTCCTAAAATGTTTTTATGAGGGGACTTCGAAAATTGACTTTTCAAAGGAGATTTTCTTTTCATTTGTGAATATCCCGAACTTTCTTGATTTTTCGACCCTTCACAGTCTTCGTTTTAGAAATAGCTTTTATAAAATAATAAATTCGGAGTCGCCTGATAGTCATCTTTTAAATACTGAATATCTTGAAGGCCAATAAACTCATTTTTTGAGTTTGATAAAAACTTTTTCCTCCATATGCTCTTTCATCGATGTCCGAAGCATTAATGAAATCACAGACCTTCTCCTCATCACAAAAACTAAAAAGTAGCGATCGGAATGTACGATTTGCTTCCTTTTGAGGTGAAACATAACGGCACGAGTGGCGTACTGAGTGCGCCAAAACGGGACGCCGACTGAACAACTGATGTATAAAGAGAAATTGACTGCCCATCAACCTTTGTTCCTAGCCTCCATGTGTTTAGAGGGGTTGAGTGGTAGGTTAGCGGATTGAACCCGGACAATCCGCTATTTGATAACAGCTCCATTGGCACTTTTTCCTTGTCTGGCGCACTCTATACGTCAGCCCGTGCCTTTCAGGGTTAAATCTAGAACTAAATCCGTCAAACGGATATATCTTCTATAGACTGCACTTGATTTTCTTCCCTGCATTATGAAAACACGAAAACGAAAAAAGAAGTGTTACAAATGTTTTTTAAATAATCACATTGCCGTCCAGGCCAAGTGAATAGTTTTGCCGTGCAAGTGGAATGGACAACTTATCTGATAAAAGTACAAATCTCGAAAAGCGTT